>NC_069444.1:4233218-4270472 GCF_026875155.1 Cherax quadricarinatus | reverse complement strand
GAAATGAGATGAAGCAGGCAAAGGCTTGTCACGGGTAAGGGGGTTTCCCCGTGAAAGTAGATCATCCCCAAAAATTTGGCCAGGTACGTTGTGGAGATGTGTTGAACAAAGATCCATTTGTTGCTTGTTTGTCAAGTTGTGTCAATTTTTAAAAAACCCTAAAAAGTTATGAATTAGCATGTGTAACGATGATTTTTTTTAATTTACAATTTACAGAAAAGCCATTTACTTTTTGGCCCAAGGGTTTTTTCAGGTTTCCCATTCCGGGAAACCCTTGAAATGGGACATTTAAATTGATCGCTAAAAACCCTCAATGCGGGTGCTAAAACCCTTTACCAGCTCAACCTCGTTGCAATGTTAGTGAATCAGTTGAGGCGCTCTCAAGTAATGGAAATAACAAAATTTTAAAGGGATTGTAAAAAGGCAAAAATAATGTATAAAAAAATCGGGCAGCCTTAAAGGTTCCCTTTGGGGGATTTAAATACTAATAATGTACTGAGTTGCAGTGCGATCCAAAAAAAGGGGTACCCCCTCTCCCATGCCTTAAATCTTCATCGGGGGCATTTCAGAATTTTGAATTTTTGGTGTTAGGGGTTCTACTTTTGTGGGGTGGGATGCGACTTGTTTCAGAGCAAACAAATATTCCAAAGAGTGATTTTACAGGAAAAAAACAACCCCAAAAAACAACAATTTTCCCCCCACAGTATCACTGCCCATAACGTATTTAAGACTCATCCCCCAAAAGAATTAGCGTTAGACTTATTCATATAAGGATAAAAAACAGACACTTCTCTGTACCATCTGTCACCCGAAGTACAGTCCATCTGTCCCCCAAGTACAGTCCATCTGTCCCCCCAAGTCAATCCATTGTCCCCCCAAAGTACAGTACCATCTGTCACCCAAGTACAGACCATCTGTCCCCAGTAAGACCCTGTCCCCCCAAATCAGTGCCGGGGATAACCAACTTTCCCCTCCCTAAGGTTCCAGGAATAAACATGACAAAGCGGGGTTTTTAACCAAACTTACTCGCCTTCGGGTACCAGTCACAGAAATGAGTCCCGCAGAGGAAGCACCCTGGGGGACCCATTACAGAACACAGCATGGACGGCATGAAGTTCACCAAGTGGACGGGAACTGATACGAATAGTGGTAAGTGGGGAGATGTTTTTTCAATGTTTGTAACTTCTTGTGACACTCAAATGTAAAAAAAATGTCTTTTTGTCTTTCTCGAACCTTTGTTGTAATTCTGGGGATTTATTTGACTGATGGAATTCCCCGACGGGAAATTAGGGTCACGACTTCTTAAGTTCGGGTGTTTTTCCAAAAAGGGGAAATAACCCACTTGACTTAATTTTGGCAAAAAGATGTTTAGAAAATGGCATTACCCGTAAGTTAATATAGGGAAACTTAAAATTGAAAGAAACTCATCGCTGCACAGCCGCCCCCAACGAGGCCTTTAAACGTAAAGTCATTCTCAACGGGTTTAATGAATATATTATGTAAAACAATAATTTTTCCTCTAGGGGGGTTATGCAGCATATTTCATTCACTGATTTGACAAACTTAATTGTGTGGACTAAAATCGGCAATTTACCGGGGTTTATGATAAGTGACTAACTCACGACTTTATACTCAACTGCACAGTCAATAGTAGCACATCACGAGTTAGAGCACTTACCTGGGTATATGTATCTGACCCGTAATTACGCCTGGATATCCGTTGAGTTGATTGAAGAATAGTGTTCTTTGAAGAATGTCACACTACATTCTGTTGGATTGCAACACTCGTTGTTACACTGTTCATCAATAATTGTTCACACAATATCACTTAGAAGTTGATCACACTTCTCTGTAAGTGTTTATCGTGTTTTGTGAGACACTTTGTTCACACTAACGCACAGATCGTTCTTTGTTGGTTATCCTGGCATCAGTGTCACTCTCAGTAGAGTCAAAAGTAATCTGAAGACGCCACAACGCCCCACGCCATCACTGCCCCAAGCACAAAGGAAAAGCTGACCTAGTACTTTTGCTTCCTTGCCACTTCCTCCATGAGGCAAAGCAGAATGTTTGATTCTTGCTGTCTTAAGCATAGACAACAATGTCCACTATCTTTACTCTGGCAAAAAAGTGGGAGCAGGATTTTCCATAATTGCCCTGCTAAGGTAAGAGATGTACTGTCTCTTATTAAAATACACTCTGCAACACTGGACTGCAAGGAGCGGCGGTCGCTTGACCAAAGGTCATATACTGGTACTGCATCTCGGATCAATTACTCGCTGTAGCAGTAAACAAGATGTTTGCCCCTTCTGAGAGGGCTGGGCCCCTCAGGGCTGAAAGGGGCTGAAAGGGGCTGAAGGGGGCTGATACCCCCCTCCTGGAGAAAATTTCTCCACACTGTGGGGCTGCGGAGGTTCGCTGCAGGTGAACTATTCATCACTTAACATTAATTTAATTTTCTCACTCGCCACCACTGCTGCTTGTCTTTTCTGAACAGCTGTAGTCTGTGTGGTTTCTGGGGAATCACTAATTTTGTTTTCAACACTGTGTAATTCTAACGGCATTAGTTTATTTATTGTCCGCTTATTCACTACACCTTTGCTTGAAACATCAACTGTACTGATGATTCCATTTGCATCAGGATATATGGTCACAATTTTTCCAAGTGGCCATTGGGACCTCGGACCATCATTGTCAATAATTACTATATCACCAGGTCTTAAGGACTCATGATTTTCAGGAACACCAGCTCCATAGAGGTGTTCTCTCAATGAGGTGAGATAGTCTTCTCGCCAAATTTTCTCCCAACGTTCAATCACTTTATTAAGGTGTTTGAATTTACGTCTGAGTTGCTCAGGTTGGAAATAAGTAGGATCCTCTATGATTTCTTTATCATTCATGGGAGGAACAGGTTCGAGCCTTCTCCCATGGAGTAAATGAGATGGATTTAACACTTCTAAATTGTCCAGCTCATCGGTAACATAAGTTAGAGGTCTGTTGTTGACTCTATCTTCTATTTCAGTCACAACTGTACGGAATTCTACTAAGTCGATTCTTTGACGATGAAGAGTCTTCCTTAAACAACGATTTACAATGCCGATCATTCTTTCATAAAATCCGCCGTGCCATGGAGATTTAGGAGGAACGTATCTAAAACGTCAACTGCGTTGATTCAGCATCTGTTGTACTTCTGGTTGATCAAAGATCTTGCTTATATAAACAGCACCAGCAACAAAGTTCGTTGCATTATCTGAAATCATCAGTCTGGGACATGCCCTTCTGGCTGCAAACCGTCTGAATAATTTGATAAAGGTTTCAGCAGACATGTCAGTGGCTACTTCTAGATGTAATGCTCTGTCGTAGCACAAGTGAACAAACAGATGTACACCTTGATGGGAACTTTGTCAACTGTTTTGGTTAAAATTATTGGTCCAGCGTAATCTACACCTGTCACCTCAAATGGAGTGATATGACAAACTCTTTCAGAGGGGTATGGAGGTGGACCTGGATACTGACATACTCGCATATCGTAGTGACGAAAAGTAATACAGTCCTTTATTTGTTTTTTCACACTTTGTCGACCTTGAGGTATCCAGTAGGATTGTCGTATATGACAAAGTGTGTCAGCTACCCCACCATGTAACACGTTACTGTGGGCGTTTTGCACAATCAGTTTTGTTAGCCAATGATTCTTGGGGATCAATATTGGATGTATGGCTTCTTTAGGTAGTGAAGAATTATGAATTCTTCCTCGACATCTTGTAATCTTTTCTGAGTCGAGATAAAGCCCTGAAGAATTAATCATGACAGGTTTCTTTGGGGATTTATCTTGTGTTTCTAGAAATTTATATTCTGTAGAGAAAACATCTTTCTGTATTAGTTTCACCCAGTATTTAATGGGTTCAGGACATTCATAATCAGGTTTTATTCCTTTAATGAATTCAAGGACAAGAGCTGTAACTCTTTAGAGTTTACCCAAAGATGAGTATTTAGATCCATCAATGACTATTTCTGTCGTGCCTGCAGTATTTACACAACTTATTTCTGCTGTGTTCAAGCAGACTATTTCTTCTGGCATAATGTGAGCTTTTTGCTGAGGCCAGTTATTTTCATTAGAGAGCCAGTTCAGTCCGTGGAGCCATAATTTATTATCCACAAATTTCTTGAGTGGGACACCACGTGACAACATGTCAGCTGGATTCTCTTGGGTAGAGACGTGGAGAAAGAGATAATCTCTCTGCATCTCTTTTATTTCTGCTACTCTGTTCTGTACATAGACCAGCTTACTCTTATTATTTCTTAACCACTGGAGAACTCCTTCATTATCACTACAGATCACGGTTTTTTCAATAGTGAGATGATCAAGTACTTTGCTGAGATAGACAGCTAATTTTGTACCTACCTAGAGTGCTGTCAGTACCAATTGTGGCACTGCTCTGATCTTCAAGGGTGCTACCCTGGCCTTTGAAGTAATTAGTATACTTCCTTCAGCATTACTCATGTAAGCTACAGCGCCATAACCTCTGGTTGACGCATCACAGAACACATGTAATGTGTACTTGTTTCCCTCTTGACCTATTTGTCTGGGAAATTGAATTTGATGAAGTTGTTTAAATTCCTTGGATATTTCATCCCATGCTTGACTCATTTCTAGAGGCAAGTTCTCATCCCATCCAATTTTGAGTTTCCATGCATCTTGCATAAGTATTTTACCCTTTATGGTAATTGGTGAGACGAGTCCTAGAGGATCAAAACATTGTGATACCTCTGACAGTAAACTACGTTTAGTGAGTGTACTGCATGATTTATTGTTTATCCTTTTGAGACTGAAAGTATCTTCCTGTGTGTTCCAATTAAGTCCCAGCATATTGTTGCAATCAGGAATTTCAGCTTCAGGGAAATCTTCTTTGATAAGTTCCCTTAATTGCTTTGAATTAGTATTCCACATCCTTAGAGGCATATTTGCTTCTTTCATCTCCTTGTTAGCTTCTCTGTATAAGGATTTCAAATCCTCCTCTTTATTTACAGTACATTGAAGATTGTCCACATAGAAACTTTTCTTTAAGATTTCTTTGAAGGGACTTTCAGATTTCTTCAAATGTGTATTTAGAGTAGCTTCTAGTAAGAATGGAGAAGATGTTGCACCAAACAATACTGATTTGAAACGATAAGTTTTCACAGGACTTTGAGGATCATGTGGATTTTCAGGCCACTAGAATCGAGTATAATCTCTATCTATTTCTTGTAGTCCTACTCTTAAGAAAGGCTTGGAAATATCAGCCGTGTAGGCATATGGGTTTGTGCGGAATTTCATAAGCACGTCTCCAAGCTTCTCAGTTAGTGAGGGTCCGGTCATCAGACAATCATTAACACTTGCTACATCTTCATTTGCACGTGCACTGCAATTATATACAACACGTAGTGGAGTGGTTTCAGAATCTTTTCTGACTCCATGGTGCGGGAGATAATGAGCTTCTGTCTTCAACTTATCTTCGACTATTTCCTCAATGAATTTATTGTCCAACTGTTCTTGTATGATATTATCATAGACAGTCAGTAGCTGTGGATTCTTCCTGAGCTCATGTATTTGTGCTTTCATCTGTCCGAAAGCCATGCGATAATTGCTAGGCAGATGTGGTGGATTTAATTTCCATGGTAATCTAACCCAGTACTGTCCATCTTTATACTTAACAGCATCCAAATATTGGCTATAAGTCTGAGAATCTTGTGGGCTTGGTTTATTTACATCAATACTTATCGCATCTAAATCCCACAACTTATCAACTGGTTCATTCATTTCTTCCAGTAATGATAATTTTTGCTGTGGTACATGATCAGCGGTTATTCTCGTAACTAGTACATTTTCCACTGAATCAATATCAGCTTCTTTCCCACTTTGAGAGGGAATGGGACCACATATCATGAGGCCTCCTGCTGTTTTTATCAAGTGAACATCATGTTTACTTACTATATTTTGCAAAAAACAATGATAATAATCACTTCCAATGATTAAATCAATTGGACTAATTGTGTCCGTCTGTATGTCAGGACAGGCTAACTTGACCTTAGCTGCTTTCAGTGCTGCAACTGTTTCTTTTAATCCCTGGATCTGCACAGACTTAGGCAAATCATCTACTACCACAGCTTCTACTGTCTTTTTCCTGTTTCCTAGACCAACAGTGATTCTGGCTAGGTCATATGACTGTTTACCAGAAATGTGGAAAAAAACCAGCTATATCTAACTGTTGATAAATTAGACACATGTGCAACTCTTGGGTATCTTTATTGAGATTTCCTCAATACTGGACTGCAAGGAGCGGCGGTCGCTTGACCAAAGGTCATATACTGGTACTGCATCTGGGATCAATTACTCGCTGTAGCAGTAAACAAGATGTTTGCCCCTTCTGAGAGGGCTGGGCCCCTCAGGGTTCAAAGGGGCTGAAAGGGGCTGAAGGGGGCTGATACCCCCCTCCTGGAGAAAATTTCTCCACACAAGAAAACCCTTGTTAAAAAATGATAGAAAGTTCAAAGTAACTTGGAGTAAGCAACCACAATGGAATGGAAGTATAATAGTGGGGAAAACTCAGTAACGGTCCAGATTTTCACTTAGCAGATTACAATGGGCTTAGACAATACCTATGATCTGTTAGCTGGGATATTGAAGAGAGCTATCAGTATGACAGCTTTCTAAACACTATACATATTGCACAAATACGAAGAAATTAGATCGAGTACAAATGACATGAAAAGGATGAATAATAGGCTCAAATATCTCTTAGGGCAGAAGAAATGAATTTATAGCCGCATTTAAAGAGGTCATTTTGTGAATCGATATATTCACATTTAGGCTGGTGGTCAAAATTTCAGCCAACTTTTTTGTTTTTCAACAGATTTTTTTTTATTTTTGGTGTATGTTTAGAGGTTCATATGTGGAAGAATGTGACAAAGTTTCAGTATGATTGGCCAACAATCAACAGAGAAAAAAAATATTTAATGACTTTTCATATATGGCAGCATGGCATGACAAAATGGCACTACGAGTGGCACTTCCGACAATCCAAACCGTTAGAATACGTCTGACACGAATTTTGGATACACATGTTTCATCTAATATATCTTATTATCATGGAAAAAAAAATACTTTTGATAGACTTTTTGGCATTCTCCAAAATATCTGCCTTTTACCTCCCATAAAATAAAAAATATTTGATATATTCCAAAAAAAGAAGCACCAACTAGTCAAACACACTTTGTTTTATATTGTCTGTGAAAATCGTTTCAATACAATAATTAATAATGGTGTAGGGCACGAGAATAAGTGAAAAAGTTACTTCTGAGATATAGGCCTGGAACGCCGGCCGGCCCGCCGTCTCAATTTTTTTTTTTTTCGCGAAAATCGCGTTTGTTTCAGTGGTTTTCTAAGAAAACTGATGTTCTAGTACAGTTATCCTCTTCAAAATACCGTTTTCTATCACTCACAGACCAAACAATACAACAAGGAGACGACGAGTAACTCATTTTTATCGAAATATTGCTGGTGGACTCTCGCCATGTTATGGCCTATTTTATTCAGTCTAGATTTACATAACATGTTTGTTTGTTATTTATAGTGTTTATTATATCATATTAGATCAATTCTGATAGATAAATAAGCCGTATAGTTGATATATAAGCTGATATAAGCGTAATAATGAAGCGATTTCACCTGGCACCATCTGGAGGGGGAGTACTGCCGAGTGTTCTCAGATGGCTCCCGATTGGCTGACACTCACTGATAAGCTCCACCTACTCTTATATGATGCCAAATAATCAATTATTATATTAGAAAGAATAATGCAAAGAAAAAGGGATAAAAAAACAAGGAAAAAAATTCCAAAAAATACATTGGTTGAGAGCAGACGCGCTACCTACATTTGTCGTTACCATACCTGATATAAATGACTATAAGTTCTTGTAGAAACATCTTAGAACATTGATACTTGTACCATTGTGTTGCCAAAGAGTTAAGCTATTTTTTCTATATGGTAAACTCAATTTCCATAATTTTTCGATTTTTTCTCGAGAGCGCCCTGAAAATTCCTTATATCTCTTAGGGCAGAAGAAATGAATTTATAGCCGCATTAAAAGAGGTCATTTTGTGAATCAGTATGTTCACATTAAGGGGAGGTTGAAAAGGGCATAAGAAAAACCTAACGGGACTATGACATTAAAGTTGCTAGGGATTCAAAAACTTACTCAAAAGTTTTTTTCAGGTTTATAAAATAACTCTGGGTATCTTACTGACAAGGAGATTGAAATGTGCTCATTTTTTAAGAATTGTTTCCTCTCGGTGTAGTGTCTGATATGTGGAGATGGCAATATAATTCAAAATTTTTAATTCAGGGAAAAATTCGTTACAGTTAAATTACTGCCCAATAAGCCTAACTTCAATTGTAGGCAAATTACTAGAGTCAATTATAACTGTGGAAAATACTGTATATTTTTCGTAAATTCGGTAATTTATAGGTAAATAGAAGGCCCATATTGTATTTAATAAAAGTGTATTTTTAAAAGAAAGACAGTCGCCATTTTGTTTGAATTTGGATTAGAAAGGTTGGTGTAATGGGAAGAAATTTTCGTGCTCTAGAGATTAAAATTGGGCTGACACCTCTCAAATAGAAGACGAAATTGTTGGATGTGCATTCCTGCATAACTTGAGATATCAGACGACTGGACAAGACAGCTCCAGGAACCTCAGATAAGTCTTATGTAGTAACCTGGCCAGTGTTATTTTCATAGATAGACAGTGAGGTTTTCTGAGTATGATACACATTAATCTCCAGTCAAATTGGTGAGTGTTATGATTAAGATATATTCTCCTTCTGTTATATAAATGTGTGTATATACTATAATCCTTTTTTAATTTTTAATATACAGTCCACAAATTTATATATTTACCAGCATTCCTGGTGATGTATATTTCATTTAATTAATAGGTCCAGAGCAACTTGTGGATATGACAGTGGTAGGTATCGAAGGGGGACATTTTTTGCGACCTAGGTGTCCCCAAATTCCTACTTGTCTAACTGATAAATAATAATATGAATGTTCATTTACTGTTATGTATATAACGATACATTCAGATCAATGTAATTTTCCACATTTAATTTGCCCGTTGGTTCTTCGAACAGGATGTAATTAGTGAAGTCATTAATTAGTTAATTACTTAATAATTATATGTGAAATGACAGGAGGTGGATGTTAAGATCACAAATTTACTTAATGTGTAGTGGATTATAATTATTACAATATTAATTTGGATAAGTCAAGTGTGGCTAAAGATTATATTAATGTGTATAAGTGTATGTGTAATTGATAAGCCAGTGGAAGATAGGTATTAATAAGGGGCCCCTCAAGGGAGGTTCTATGACGTTGGTGATGGACTCTCGATCTAGGGATTGGATCTGTGCTCCAGGTCCCTGAATTGAGCGTTAATTAATACCTTCCATCTCCCCCAAATGCACTGTAATATTCCTACGGGTTTAGCTCTCCCCAATTATTATTATATTATAATTATAATATTAATAAGGGGATCTAAATAAGACCTTGAATATGTAAATGGTGTATAATACCGACAAGTTGATAAGTAAGACACATATGCAACAGTTATCTTTATTCCAAAACATTTCGCCTACACAGTAGGCATTTTCAGTCGAATACAGAAGAGTTTAGCAAAAGCAATAGAGATGTGAAGACGATGTAATCAGTCCATTACCCTTGAAGACGTAGTTTTGAGGTGATCAGTCCCTCAGCCTGGGGAAAAGTTTTGCTCCATAGTCTGAAACAGTGTAAAGTTTAAGCAGCAGCATGGAGATTTATATACTGCCGTAAGGTGAGATGTAGTTCACTAGTAGAAGAGAGAAGGTCATCACTGAGAGAACAAGTCTCTCTCAGATCCATCCCTTCTCATTTCTGTAGCAAGATACCGCTGCTTCTGCTCAGTGGTGACCTGTACATTACTTTGTGAAGACTTGTCTAGTGTGCTCTCCGTTCTTAGCTGCCTGAGATTGAGATGATGGCTTTCCTCTACTACGAGCAGCTATATTTTCAACTTAGGGCAGAATTAACAGAAGCAAGAAGAGAAATTCAACGACTGAAGGGTATATGCAATGTCGGAACAATGTCCTGATGATCGGACCAACGAATGGATGCTAGTCGGAACTGAAGGGACGAAAGTGAAGATGAAGAAGGTCCAGGAGATTGCTGTAAAAAACCAGCAACTCTTTTTCCCTTGTTAGCAGACGAATGTGAGTCAACCACCCATGATCTTCCAACAAAAACAATTGTTAACGACATAGTGAAGCCTGTTGAGAAATGGGATTTACCAGCTAAGTTTAAATATAGGGAAACTTAACTTAGAAAGACAGCTCATCGCCTGCACAGCCGCCCCTGCAGACGAGGTCTTGAGAAGCTGTCGAAGTCATCTCTCAACGGGCTGTGATGAGTTATAATTTGTAAGTTTAAATAAATTACCCCTAGGGGGTGTTATGTCAGCATATTTCATTTACTGATGGCAGACAAACTTACTTGTGTGGACTCAAAGCTCCACATATCACCGGGGTTTATGATAAGTGACTAAAAGCTCTGTTCCACAAGGCACAGTACTCGCTCCCATCTTGTTCCTCATCCTCATATCCGACATAGACAAGGATGTCAGCCACAGCACTGTGTCTTCCTTTGCAGATGACACCCGAATCTGCATGACAGTGCCCTTCCATTGCAGACACTGCAAAGCTCCGGGCGACATCAACCAAATCTTTCAGTGGGCTGCAGAAAACAATATGAAGTTCAACGATGAGAAATTTCAATTACTCAGATATGGTAAACATGAGGAAATTAAATCTTCATCAGAGTACAAAACAAATTCTGGCCACAAAATAGAGCGAAACACCAACGTCAAAGACCTGGGAGTGATCATGTCGGAGGATCTCACCTTCAAGGACCATAACATTGTATCAATCGCATCTCCTAGAAAAATGACAGGATGGATAAATGAGAACCTTCAAAACTAGGGAGGCCAAGCCCATGATGACACTCTTCAGGTCACTTGTTCTATCTAGGCTGGAATATTGCTGCACACTAACAGCACCTTTCAAGGCAGGTGAAATTGCCGACCTAGAAAATGTACAGAGAACTTTCACGGCGCGCATAACGGAGATAAAACACCTCAATTATTGGGAGCGCTTGAGGTTCCTAAACCTGTATTCCCTGGAACGCAGGAGGGAGAGATACATGATTATATAAAACCTGGAAAATCCTAGAGGGACTAGTACCGAACTTGCACACGAAAATCACTCACTACGAAAGCAAAAGACTTGGCAGACGATGCACCATCCCCCCAATGAAAGCAGGGGTGTCACTAGCACGTTAAGAGACCATACAATAAGTGTCAGGGGCCCGAGACTGTTCAACTGCCTCTCAGCACACATAAGGGGGATTACCAACAGACCCCTGGCAGTCTTCAAGCTGGCACTGGACAAGCACCTAAAGTCAGTTCCGGATCAGCCAGGCTGTGGCTCGTACGTTGGTTTGCGTGCAGCCAGCAGCAACAGCCTGGTTGATCAGGCTCTGATCCACCAGGAGGCCTGGTCACAGACCGGGCCGCGGGGGCGTTGACCCCCGGAACTCTCTCCAGGTAAACTCACGATTTTATACTCAACTGCGCAGTCAATAGTAGCACATCACGAGTTAGAACACTTACCTGGGTATATGTATCTGACCCGTAATTACGCCTGGATAACCATTGAGTTGATTGAAGAATAGTTTTTCTTTGAAGAATGTCTCACTACACTCTGTTGGATCGCAACACTCATTGTTACACTGTTCATCAATAATTATTCACACAATATCACTAAGAAGTTGATCACACTTCTCTGTAAGTGTTTATTGTGTTTTGTGAGACACTTTGTTCACAACTAACGCACAGATCGTTCTTTGTTGGTTATCCTGGCGTCAGTGTCACTCTCAGTAGAGTCAAAAGTAATCTGAAGACGCTACAACGCCCCACGACATCACTGCCCCCAGCACAATGGAAAAGCTGACATAGTACCTTTGCTTCCTTGCCACTTCCTCCATGAGGCAAAGCAGAATGTTTGATTCTTGATGTCTTAAACATAGACAACAATGTCCACTATCTTTACTATGGTAATAAAGTGGGAGCAGGATTTTCCTTAATTGTCCTGCTAAGGTAAGAGATGTACTGTCTCTTATTAAAATACACTCTGCAACACTGGACTGCAAGGAGCGGCGTTCACTTGACCACGTCGCATACTGGTACTGCATCTGGGATCAAATACTCGTGTAGCAGTAAACAAGATATTTGCCCCTTCTGAGAGGGCTGGGCCCCTCAGGGTTGAAAGGGGCTGAAGGGGCTGAAGGGAGCTGATGGGGGCTGATACCCTCCTCCTGAAGAAAATTTCTCCACAAAGCCAGCCAGTGAAGACATCCCAGCGAAGACCATTTCTAGACCATTGAGAATGACAGTCGAGGTAAGAACATTGTTTTAATTGGGGACAGTCAAATTAATTAAGTTCATGGGCAGGGCTTTTTTTCTTAGGGATAGGAAGAGGAGGCAGATGGTGTATTTTCCAGGGGCTGGGATGAAGGATATTGTTAGCTGTCTGGACGACATGATGAGACGTAATGGGAGCAATCCTATTATCTCTCTCAGCGCAACGATGTTGGCAGACATAGAGGTGAGGACCTGAGTAGCAGGTATAGGTCACCAATAGACGTAATTAGGAAGAAGGGAAGGAACCCCATAATATGTGGTATTTTGCTAAGGAGAGGAGTTGGAAATGAATGGTTGTCCAGGGCAATTAGTGTCAATTGCTGGCTGGACAAACACTGTAAGGAAAATGCAATAACATTCCTTGACAACTGGGACCTCTTCTATGGCAGAAATGACATGTATGCCAGGGATGGGGTTCACTTATCTAGATCTGGGGTGGGAGCACTGGCAACTGCAGTGAAGGGAGCTGTTATGGCCTTAAACTAGAAATAGTTAGTGATATGGGTTTTTGGCGGGAAACAGTGAAGTCCCAGTGTAGTAATATTGTGAGTTTTAAGGGAACTAGTAATACGTAGAATGAGGTGGATATTGGAAAGTCAGTGGCACTAGGTGACAAGGACAGTAATAGGTATAGTGAAAAAACAGAAATGAGCAGGAAGGATAAAGAGAAAGGAGCAGATGTACTGGTGTACCTAATAAACTGGTAACTGAGTGTATGAGAGAGACATGTGATGAAGTAATGAATAATACGTAACATTCCACAGCAGTCAACTGTGCTGCTGAGCGTGGGGGAGGAGGATGGTGGTACAGAACCTGCAGCTACACTTCACCCAACGCACCAATCAGTAACATTGATGAAGACCACAGTCTGATGTCCTGGTATCCCTTCAACCCAACTGTACCTTTACGAGAAGGCCTGACCCAGCTGATGATGATGATTCATAGACACTGATCACCACCTTATCACACTACTGACCACCACCACCACCCCACAACACTGACCACTACCAACCCACAACACTGACCACCACTATCACACAATAATAATTACCACTTCCACTCCAAAACAACACTGACTACAACCACCACTATCACCACAGAGCACTGACCGCCACCACCATCATCACACAGCTTTGACCACCACCACCATCACCACACAATGATCATGACCACCAGACAACAATGATCAAGACTCGCGAAATCATAATGGCATGACTGCAATCAAACCATATCACGGGCGGTGATTGAATGTGTGGCGAGTGAGTTGTAAACCTCCACGCCAGCGTGTAAGTCACTGGGCCAGCTGGCTACAAGACTGATCCAGCTTGGTATAATTATACACTGTACAAAGGTTAACAGAGGTCCCACACTGATACAAATGCAAGTTTTAACAATGATCACAACTATAACACAACACTGACCACCACCACCACACAATACTGATATCCCCACAAACACTGATCACTACAACCACCATTCAGCACTGACCGCTACTATCAAACAACATTGATCACCATCACTACGCAACACTGACTACTATCACAACAGAACTATGAACACTACGACCACATAACACTGACCACCACCACCATACACAACTGACATCAACAATCACCACAACCACACAATACTAACCACAACCAATGCCACTCAACACTGTTCACCACCACCACACAACACTGACCGCAAAACTTAAAGAGTAACTCAGGTCAGATCACTGACAGTGATAAGGAAATGTGTGAACTTTTCAACACTTACTTCCTCTCAGTTTTTTACTCAGGAAGATACTAGCGAAATTCCAGAAATATTTAATTATGAAGAATAAGACGATAATAAACTATGCACGATTAGGGGTAGTGACATGGTCCTCAGACAAATAGAGAAATTGAAACCTAACAAATCCCAAGGCCCTGATGAACTGTTTGCAAGAGTTTCAAAGGAATGTAAAGAGGAACTTAGCATACCTTTAGCTAATCTTTTCAATATATCACTACAAACTAGCATAGTGCCAGACAAGTGAAAATGGCAGGTGACAGGTCCTTAGCTTCGAACTATACATCAATAAGGTTTACCTCCATAGTGAGAAAATTTATGGAATCAATAATTGCAGAGTAGGAGAATTTTTTTCCTGGAAAGAGGAATATTTGACAAATACGCAGCAGAGAGTTTGCATAAATGGGGAGAAATCAAAATAAGATCACGTCAAAAGCGGTGTTCCACAGGGGTCAGTATTGGGCTCCTTGCTGTTTCTCAATTTACATAAACGATATAGATGAGGGAATTAATAGCGACATACGCAAATTTGCTGATGACACCAAAACAGGCCATCCAATTAGTGCTGATGAGGACATTAGAGCACTCCAGGATGATTTATAAAGATTGATGCAGTGGTCGGAGAAGTTACAGATGCAGTTTAATATAGACAAATGCAAAGTTCTAAATGTTGAACAGGAAAATAACCATGCCACATATAAACTAAATAATGTAGATCTTAATATTACTGAATGCGAAAAGGATTTAGGAGTTCTGGTTAGCAGTAACCTGAAACCAGGACAACAGTGCATAAGTGTTCACAATAAAGCTAACAGAATCATTGGCTTCATATCAAGAAATATAAATAATAGAAGTCCTCAGGTTGGTCTTCAACTCTATATGTCTTGGGTTAGGCCTCATTTAGATTATGCTGCACAGTTTTGGTAACCGTATTACAGAATGGGTGTAAATGCAGTGGAAAACATACAAAGCAGGGTGACCAAGTTGATCCTATGAATCAGAAATCTTCCCTGAGAGGATAGACTGAGGGCCCTGAATCTGCACTCTCTAGAAGGCCAAAGAATCAGGGGGGATATGATTGAGGTGTACCACTGTATTAAGGTGAATCACTGACCACTACAACAACACAACACTTATCACCACCACCACACAACACTGACCACCACTACACAACACTGACCACCAGCAACACACAAAACTGACCATCACCACCACACAACACTGACCATCAGCAACACACAACACTGACCACCACCACAACACAACACTGACCACAACCACCACACAACACTGACCACCACCACCACCAGACAAACTGACCACCACCACCACACAACACTGACCATCACCACCACACAACACTGACCATCACCAACACACAACACTGACCCCACCACCACCCAACACTGACCACCACCACCACCCCACAAAACACTGACCATCACCACCACACAACATTGACCACCACCACCACACAACACTGACCATCACCACACACAACACTGACCAACACCACCACACAACACTGACCCATCACCACACACAACACTGACACACCACCACACAACACTGACCATCACCACCACACAACACTGACCATCACCAAAACACAAACACTGACCCCCACCACCACCCAACACTGACCACCAAACCAAACCACCCCCACAAATCACTGACCATCACCACCACACAACATTGACCACCACCACCACACAACACTGACCATCACCACCACACAACAAAGACCACCACCGCAGCACAACACTGACAACCACCACCACCACACACACTGAGCACCACCACCACACAACACTGACCATCACCATACACCACCACCTCCACACAACACTGACCATCACCACCACACAACACTGACCATCACACACACAACACTGATCAACTCCACACAAAACTGACCATCACCATTACACAACACTGACCACTCCCACAACACTGACCATCACCACCACACAACACTGACCCTCACCACCACACAACACTGACCATCACCACCACGCAACACTGACCACCTCCACACAACACTGACTATCACCACCACACAACACTGTCCATCACACCCACACAACACTGACCACCACCTCCACACAACACTGACCATCACCACTACAAAACACTGACCCCACACCACCACACAACACTGGCCATCGCCACCACACAACATTGACACCACCACCAGACAACACTGACCATCACCACCACACAAAACAGACCACCACCACCAAACAACTCTGACCATCACCACCACACAACAGTGACCATCACCACCACACAACACGACCATCACCAACCACACACACTGACCATCACCACCACACAACACTGGCCAAACGCCACACCACACAACATTGACCACCACCACCAGACAACACTCGACCATCACCACACACAACACAGACCACCACCACAAACAACTCTGACCATCACCACCACACAACAGTGACCATCACCACCACACAACAGTGACCATCACCACCACACAACACTGACCACACACCACACAACACTGACCACCTCCACACAACACTGACCTCACCACCACACAACACTGACCAACAGCACCCCACAACACTGACCACCACCTCCACACAACACTGACCATCACCACTACTAAACACTGACCACCACCACCACACAACACTGACCACAAGCACCACACAACACGGACAACCACCACCACACAACACTGGCCACCACCACCTCACAACACTGACCACCACCACCACACAAACACTGGCCACTACCACCACACAACACTGACCACCATCATCACCAAACACTGACCACCACCAACACAACAACTGACCACCACCACCACATATTCGACCACCACCACACACACAACACTGATATCACCCACCAACAACACTCACCATCACGCCAGACAACACTCACCATCATCACCACACAACACTGACCACCACCATTACCACAACACTCACTATCACCACTACACAACACTGAACATCACCACCCCCACAACACTGACCATCACCACCACACAAACACTGAACCACCATCATCACACAACACTGACCACCACCACACAACACTGACCACCACTACCACATATAAATGACCACCGCCACACACAACAACACTGACCTTCCCCCACCACACACCACTGGCCCCCACCACCACACAACACTGACCATCACCTCCACACAACACTGACCATCACCAACCACACAACACTGAAACCCTCACCACCACACAACACTGACCACCATCCACCCCACAACATGACCATCAACAGCACAATACACAGGCCACCACCACAACACAACACTGAACACCACCACACCAAAACACTGACCATCCGACCATGACTAAACCACACAACACTGACCACCACCAATAACAACATTGACGATCACCACCCACACAACATTGACCAGCCTATCGCACAAAAAACTCACCATCTCCACCATACAACATTGGCCACCACTATCAACAACATTGACCACCAGAACACAACAAAACCTACACCACCACACAACACTAATCCACTACTACGACACAACAGTCCCCCACCACCACCATACAACACTGACAACCACCACTATCAACACTGACCACCACCACCATCATACAACACTAACCACCACCACCCAAAACATTGACCACCTCCACTACACAACATTGATCACCACTACCACACAACACTAACGACGACTACCACCACAAAATACTATCCACCACCACCACACAACACTCACCCACTACCACAAAACACTAACTACCACACCACCACCCACACAACACTCACCACCACCACATACAACATGACAACCACTACCACATAACACTCACCACCATCACCACAAAACACTAACCACCACCTCCACCACCACACAACATTCAAACCCCCACCACCCCAAACACTAATACCACCACCACCCCCACACAACACTCACCACCACCACCAGCACCACACAACACTCACCACCACCACTACAAACACTAACTACTACCACCACCACCAGCACCATACAACACTGACAACCACTAACCACCAACACTCACCACTTCACCACAAAACACTAACCACCACCACCACCACACACACTGACCACCACCACCATCATACAACACTAACCACCACCACCACACTACCACCACCACACAACACTGACCACCACCACCATATACAACACTAACCACCACTCCCCAAACCAACAACAACTCACTTCCACCACCACAAACACTAACCACCACCACCACCCCCACACAACACTAATACCACCACCCCCCACACAAACTCACCACCACACAACTCTCACTACCACACACACTCACCACAACCACCACAAAACACAAACTACTACACCACCACCATATTTACACTGACAACCACTACCACACAACACTACCACCATCACCACAAAATACTAACCCACCACCACATCACAACCACTGACACCACCACCATCATACAACACAACCACCACCACCACCACACCATCATTACAATCAGTTACTCACCACCACTACCACCACCACACACACTGACCACCTCACTATTGCATCCCCTGAATGTGTCCAAAAAAAAATGTATATAATGTATTCTGTCTAAAATTTTTATTTTTGCTTATATTGCGATATTAGCTAAATCGTAAATATATTGCTTTATTTTTTTTTGTATTTGATTTAGTTATATTATTAGGTCAGATGTAACATTTATATATTATTCAGTGCTCATAGTTCAAGTGTTAAGTAGCTGATGGCCTTGTCTAACAATCACTTCGCTCGTTACGCTGCCGGCTTCTCTGTGTTGCTGGGCAGCAGCAGTCCACGGAGAGTCACGTGATCAGAGGGAGTGATCACACCTCACCTGGAGTAGTCTGCCTGGGCTGCACGAGACATTGTTTGACGTGCTTCTAACAAGAGGTCCCTTTACTGCTCTCCCTTGCTGGCCCTTGTTGGAAGATCGTCTCTGTCACTTTCTTGTTGTTGGTTCTATGTAACTCTGTTCACAGTACATTGCCTGGACTTAGTGATTTTCGACTTTCTACTGAGATTGTGTGTCTCATAGACACTCTGAGAAACTCAGGTCCTGAGCTGTAGCTTCTGACCTAACTTGTACTGGTATCTGTGTACTGTCACAGTCGGGGATTTTCTAATGCTGAACTTAGATTCAGTAGAATGGGAGTTTTGTGACTTTTGTGGAGGATCTGCAGATTGTCCCTACTTAGTGTTGTTATATTATCTCCTTGTTCCTGATTCTGTGTCGCTGTTGCTTGTTATATTGCTGTTCGGCTTATCAGCCGTTTTATTGTTCAAGCATGCTGTTCTGATTGCCAGGTTGGTCAAGAAGTTAGTTTATGTGAGGACTTTTAGTCAGTCACTGGATAAGTCTAGTCGAGTCTTGAGACATAGCGAGCTACTTAGAGCACTTACACACATACATACAAACTTACTTGTATATTTTTATACTATGTTATTAAATACTAACAATGTACCAGATGGTACTTAAAAGCCATGAAGATGTGACATGAGCCTTCAGATCTACACTACTGTACACGAGAGAAGTGTAGGAACTTGTATCCTATTTTATATTCAATTGATTAATTTAATTTACTTTGATAATATACGCCTAGACAATTTCAAACCTCCTATCTTCAAGAAAAATAGTTGGTCTGATGTCAGCAACTATAGGCCTGTTAGTATACTCAGTATAATATCTAAAATTCTAGAGAGGGTGGTGTACTGTCAAGTAGTTAAGTACCTTAATGACAACAACATTCTCCATAGCTATAAATCGGGCTTTAGAAGATCCTACTCAACCGATACCTCCTTATTAATCTGATGGATTACCTGAGAACTGAAATGTCAAAGGGGAACCTCATAGGTATGGTAACCTTAGACCTGCAAAAGGCCTTCGATACTGTCAACCACAATATATTATGTAATAAACTTCAAGCTATCGGTATAGGTTCTGTAGACTGGTTTAAGTCCTACCTTAGCAACAGGAGACAAATAGTCAAAATCAACAAAACGGAATCAGAACCCCTGCCGATAACATGTGGAGTTCCCCAAGGTAGTATTCTGGGTCCCTTATTATTCTTATGTTATGTCAATGATATGCCTATCAGTGTCAAGTGCAAACTCCTACTGTATGCAGATGACAGTGCTCTGTTAGTGACAGGTAAAGACCCACAAGATATAGCTAATGTTTTAACACTGGAACTGGAGTCCTGCAGCAAATGGTTAGTAGACAACAAACTATCATTACACCTCGGGAAAACTGAAGCTATTCTCTTTGGCACGAAACATAAACTGAGAAAGGTAAATAATTTTAATGTTCAGTGTAATGGGGAGCCCATCACTTTGATTTCTTCAGTAAAATATCTGGGAATCCCCTTTGACCCATGCATGTCAGGAGAATTGATGGGGAACAATGTAATAAAGAAAGCGAATGCCAGACTGAAGTTCCTGTATAGACAAGCACAGTGTCTACCTACTGAGGCTCGCAGGACCCTATGTCTAGCCCTTATACAATGCCATATGGATTACGCTTGCTCTTCATGGTACTCTGCCTTGACAAAAAAGCTGAAAGACTGCAAATCACCCAGAACAAAATCGTAAGATTCATCCTGGGGCTGGTGCCAAGAGAGCATGTAGGCCAGGATGAATTACAGCAGTTGGATATGCTGAATGTTGAAGACAGAGTAAAACAGCGTTCAGAATATCTTGCTGTCAATTTTGTCAAAGTTGGGAACCAAAGCAATCATAGTACCAGGGGGAGAGAGCACAACTTTGTAGTACCCACAGTTGGGAGCCAGGCTTCAAACACCTTTTATTGTACAGCAATAAAGGAATGGAACAGACTGCCCGCACATGTCAAAGCCAGTCATAACATGAACCAGTTCAAGAAGAGTGCCAAAAGGTGTCTGATGAATGTAGCTTCAGAAAGGGAGGGGAATGATTTTCTATTTTTTAGCTAACATACGTGTAAATTTGACTTTATTCCTAGTAATGACCCTCGTATTGTAGATAGTCTTAATGACCTTGGTGTAGTAGATAGTCTTTTTAGTATGATAATAAGATGTTATCTTCATTGTAGAATAATAAGAAAAATATTATAACCTTATATTATAATAATAAGGTAAAAGGACCCCAATGGAAATAAGTCACTCTGTCTGACTTTTTTGGGTTATCCCAGGTTCTCTACACATATGCTGCTATGTACGATAATTCTATGTAACTGTATTTGTGTATATACCTGAATAAACTTACTTACTTACTTACTTACTTACTTACATTCATTGTTATTAATAAACTTATTAAATTTTAATTTCTTTAATTAGTAGCCTACCAGTAGTAATCCTGAAGCACTATTGAATCTTACTGAATTTTAATGGATAAATTGGACAAGGATACTGACTACTTGTTACAAAAACCCAGTAACAGGCTGGATGCTAGAAGGGCAGTCCTTTCTAGTATTCACTGGAGATCTCTAACCTTATTAGAAATCGCATTTTTTGTAACACCAACACACAACACTGACCACCACTACCACACAACACTCACCACCATTACAACAAAACACTAACCACCACCACCACCACCACCACCACCACCACCAAACAACACTGACCACTACCACCACACAACACTGACCATCGCCGCCAAACAACACTGACCACCACCACAAAACAATACTGACCATCACCACCACACAACACTGACCATCACCTCCACACAACACTGACCATCACCATCACACAACACTGACCATCACCCACCACACAACACTGACCACCACCATTACACAACACTGACCATCACCTCCACACAACACTGACCATCACCATCGCACAACACTGACCATCACCATCACACAACACTGACCATCACCACCACACAACATTGACCATCACTACTACACAACATTGACCACCACTATCGCACAACACTGACCATCACCATCACACAACACCGACCATTACCATCACACAACACTGACCATCACCACCACACAACATTGACCATCACTACTACACAACATTGACCACCACTATCGCACAACACTGACCATCACCATCACACAACACTGACCATCACCACCACACAACATTGACCATCTCTACTACACAACATTGACCATCACTACTACACAACATTGACCACCACTATCGCACAACACTGACCATCACCATCACACAACACTGACCATCACCATCCACACAACCCCTTGACCATCACCCACCAACAACCCATTGCACCAACACAACACCAATCCCAACAACACTGATCATCCACACACACAACACAACAGCACTGACAACCACTACCACACAACACTCACCAATATCACTACAAAACACTATCACCACCACCACCACAACACTCGCCACCACCACCAAAAAAACACTACCTACCACCCCCACCATTACAAAACAGTAACTACCACCACCACCACCACCACCATACAACACTGACAACTACTACCGCACAAACACACCACCACAAGACACTAACCACCACCACACAACGCTGACCACCACCACCATCATACAACACTAACCACCACCACCACACAACACTGACCACCACCACCACCACCACCACACAACAATGACCACCACCACCACTCAACACTGAACACTACAATAACACTACTCAAACCACAACCAGCACATAACTCTCACCTCCAAAACCACACCACAAAACACTTACTACCACCACACAACACTAAGCACCTGGCAGAACTAAAAAGGGATCTGGACAGGCTGTAAACCTGGTCCAGTAATTGGCTCCTGGAGTTCAACCCCACCAAGTGCGACGTCATGAAAATTGGGAAAGGGCAAAGAAGACCGCAGACGGAGTACAGTCTAGGGAGCCAGAGACTACAAGCCTCACTCAAGGAAAAAGATCTTGGGGTGAGTATAACACCAGTCACATCTCCTGAAGCGCACATCAACCAAATAACTGCTGCAGCATATGGGCGCCTGGCAAACCTCAGAACAGCATTCCGACATCTTAATAAGGAATCGTTCAGGACCCTGTACACCGTGTACGTTAGGCCCATATTGGAGTATGTGGCACCAGTTTGGAACCCACACCTAGCCAAGCACGTAAAGAAACTAGACGAAGTGCAAAGGTTTGCAACAAGACTAGTCCCAGAGCTAAGTGGTATGTTGTATGAGGAGAGGTTAAGGGAAATTAACCTGACGACACTGGAGAATAGGAGAGATAGGGGGACATGATAACGACATACAAAATACTGAGAGGAATTGACAGGGTGGACAAAGACAGGATGTTCCAGAGATGGGACACAGCAACAAGGGGACACAGTTGGAAGTTGAAGACACAGATGAATCACAGGGATGTTAGGAAATATTTCTCCAGCCACAGAGAAGTCAGGAAGTGGAATAGTTTGGGAAGCGATGTAGTGGAGGCAGGATCCATACATAGCTTTAAGCAGAGGTATGATAAAGCTCACGGTTCAGGGAGAGTGACCTAGTAGCGGCCAGTGAAGGGGCGGGGCCGGGAGGTAGGACTCGGTCCCTGCAACCTCAACTAGGTGAGTACAACTACCACCCAAGACTGACCACCACAACACAACAATGACCACTACCACCACACAACACTGATCACCACCACTACACAGCAATTAGCGTCACCACCACACAACACTGACCATAACCAGACAATGCTGACCACCACCACTACCAACACACGACACGAACCACACGCAGCACCACCAACACTCGACACGGACCACCACCAGCACCACCACCACCACCACATGAAACGAACCACCGCCGGCACCAGCAGCACCAGCACTACGCCAAACGACACGGACATCCACCAGCACCACCACACGACACGGACCACAACCCGAAACAATACCACCACCAACACCACCACCACACGACATGGACCACCATCCCCACCACCACCACTACCACCACCATCGCCATCACCACCACTAACACCACCATCACCACCACCACCACTAACACCACCATCACCATCACCACAACACCACACAACATTGACAACCTTCAGTACCGCCACCACTCGACACAGACGACCACCAGCACCAGCACCACCACCACAACCACCATCACCACCACCACCACAATCACCACCAGCACTACCACCATCACCACCCCCACCAATACCACCAGCACCACCACCACTCGACACGGACGACCACCAGCATCACCACCACGACCACACGACATGAACCACCACCACCACTACCACCAGCACCACTCCACAACATAGACAACCACCAGCACCACCACCACCACACGACACTGACCACCACCAGCATCACCACCAGCACCACCACCAACACCACCTACAATATCACACGACTCTGACCAGCACCACCACCAGCGCCACTACCACTCGACGCAGACCACCACCAGCACTACCACCATCACCACACGACATGAACGAAAAGCACCGCCACCACAACCACCACATGACTCTGCCCACCACCAGTCCCAACCACCACACCACGCAACACGGACCACCACCACACTACACTGATCACCACCAGCACAACCACCACGCAACACGGACCACCACCACACTACACTGATCACCACCAGCACAACCACCATCACCACACGACAGGGACCACCACCAGTCCCTCCACCACCACCTCTACCACACAACACGGACCACCACCACACGACAATGATCACCACCATCACCACCACCCTCACCACACGTCACGGACGACCACCACCACCACACGACATGGACCACCACCACCACACGAAACTGACGATCATCAGAACCACCTCACGACACGAACCACCAGCACCACCACCACCACACGACACTGACCACCACAAGCACCAGCACCAGCACCACCACCACACGACACGAAACCACCAGCACCTCCACCACACGACAAGAACCACCAATACCAAAACCACACGACACAAACAACCACTACACGACACAAACCACCACCAACACTACACGACACAAACCCACCACCACCACCACACGACACAAACCACCACCACCACACGACACAAACCACCATCACCACACGACACAAACCACCACCACCACACGACACAAACCACCACCACTACACGACACAAACACCACCACCACAACCACACGACACAAACCACCACCACCACACGACACAAACCACCACCACACGACACAAACCCACCACCACCACACACACGACACAAACCACCACCACCACACGACACAAACCACCACCACCACACGACACAAACCACCACACCACACACGACACAAACCACCACCACCACACGACACAAACCACCACCACTACACGACACAAACCACCACCACCACCACCACCACCACACGACACAAACCACCACCACCACACGACACAAACCACCACCACACGACACAAACCACCACCACCACCACACGACACAAACTGTAGACAACCTGTACTGTCTGCACAGACAGCCCATGCTGTCTGCCAGCTTAGTTCATATTTCGTGCCATGCTGGTGCTGCCACCTATAGGCCTTGCCACTTCAGTATGCCCAGACTTGCCTCGCCCTCACTCACACAGCAGCCTAGCAGCAAGACACAAGTGCTCCCAGCTCTCTCTCGTGGGCATGGCCCTGCCCGGGCCATGGGCACAAACACATAAGCCTGTGTAACCCACCACTACTTATCAATAGAGTAAGAAGCCTCCGAAGAACGTATCATTGCTACCTACGCTACCTTCATCGTCACCAAACCGCTGTTCAGCAGTAAGAACAGCAATAACATTGGTAGCAGCGGTGCTCCGCAGCAGTTGTGTTTGCCTGGAGAGAGGGAGGAAGAGGTATGAAGTCATGTTCACTTCATCATCCTACACAAGAAGCATCCGTCTCTCAACGAGTTATCCTGATGTCGTGTCTGCACTTTTGAGCATCCAGACACAGGTACAAGCAGGATCCAGCCGAAATTTGTCGAAATTCTTCGAGAATTGTAAGTGGCATCACAAGTGACCCCACGCTACAGCGTCCCACGCTACAGTGTCCCACGCTGTTTCTCAAGTCACGTGTTCAGCGCCACTTATATGTTGCTGTTGTTGTTCAGCTCAGCACAGCCGTTTCAGCAAGCCAGATGTGAGTTTTGTGGTGATTTCTGCGTCCAGTGTGAGTTCTCTACGTATTTGTGGGTGGGGGAGGAGAGGGAGGGAAGTGGCTGTTCCTCACCTTGCCCATACTCGCCCTACTCACGCTCACCCGTCTACCATACACCACTCACCACTGCCCACTCCCCTCTGCTGTGTTTTCTGCTGTTTTTTCGTGTGATTCATTGCCAGAGCTGTGTATCCGAGTGCCCAAGGCCACTCGAAGCTGCGTGGATCAGCATGCCACGTAGATCACGACACCACGTGGATCGACACCACGTTGGGTGTGGCCGATGTCACGTAGACCTACAAAGCCACGTGAGTTACCAGATATCCCAGGCCACATGCTGTGGTCTGCTGCCCCGCATCACATTGAAGTCACCTCACGATGTCTGCCTGACGTCACCTCGAGATGTCTGCTGACGTCACCTCGAGATGTCTGCTGACGTCACCTCACGATGTCTGCCTGACGTCACCTCGAGATGTCTTCTGACGTCACCTCGAGATGTCTTCTGACGTCACCTCGAGATGTCTGCTGACGTCACCTCACGATGTCTGCCTGACGTCACCTCGAGATGTCTGCTGACGTCACAGTGCTGCTGACGTCACCTCGCGACATCACGCCTGACATCACATGATGTCACCATCGAGTGTTCAGTAATTATTTCAGTATTGTCGAGAAGATTGAGAGAAAATATATGTCGTGTGTTAATTAATTCCTCTCAGTCAGTGTTCTCACATTTTAGTATGTCTTAGTGTCAGTTTTGTGCACAGAAAAGCATCATTTGCTAGTTTAAGCCATGTTGTACCGTATGTACAGCGGTGTGTTTTTAAAGTTTCCTTGTGTCCAGTGAGGTCTGAGCCAGACCTGAGTGGCACCACTGTTCTAAGTCACCCGTGTGACCAGTGTGTTTGACAGCTGATTACTCAGCCCTGAGCGTACGAGCCCTCTTGTACAGAAAGCTTTTATGCTCGTCGCTCGTGATGTTCTGCAGAATCGTACCTGCTACGATTCCCATCGAGATTTGTTTCACTTCACCTCCAGACCTTCAGAGTGCAGTTATATGTAGAGAAACAAGTCTGGGGACGCTTAGGACTAACCTCTGCTATAACTCCAACTGTCGAGAGATGATACTCGTCAAGCCGCAGCCAGGCCTGTCGGCAGGCGCTGTGTCAGCCTCGTGTCACAAGCTTCAGTGAGCAGCCTGCACAAAGATGATGTCACTTTGACTGCTAGCTCTCTCATGCAGTCTGGTATATGATGTTACGACTCCCAGATGTTTCGCCCAGTCGTCTCTGCCACGACTCGCTCCACAACTCGCTCCACGCTCGCCGGCAGTGACAGCCCAGCGACAGTACCAGTCGAGAAGTGTCCTCCTGAGTCGCTTGCTAGAAGTCCTGCCCAGTTGCCGAGTTTTGTCGACGCCTCACTCGAGGGCACCAGCATGTCGTGCCCCAGGTTGAGTGAAAACCTGCAGCGACTCCTACGATGTCTGCTTCACCGTTCCAGAGGAGACCGTACCCTGTTACGTCACAGCTCAGCCGCAGCGATGTCTCCCGTGTTGCAGTATCTGTCCAGACGCAGGAAGGCGTGCAGTGATGCCCATCGACGCTCACTGCCTATGACCACGATGTTTAGCACACCCCACATGTTTTTTTCTTCCCTCCCTGTAGGAAGTTTTTTTTCCATGTCCATATGTATATATATGTTTTTATTTTGTATTTTGTGCCCTGTTCCTACGAGAGAGAGACCGAGTTTCTTTTACTACCAGTATTGTCGCGTCGGGACGACGCGCGGTAGGTGGCCGAGCGTATGTAGACAGCCTGTACTGTCTGCACAGACAGCCCATGCTGTCTGCCAGCTTAGTTCATATTTTGTGCCATGCTGGTGCTGCCACCTATAGGCCTAGCCACTTCAGTATGCCCAGACTTGCCTCGCCCTCACTCACACAGCGGCCTAGCAGCAAGACACAAGTGCTCCCAGCTCTCTCTCGTGGGCATGGCCCTGCCCAGGCCATGGGCACAAACACACAAGCCTGTGTAACCCACCACTGCTTATCAATAAAGTAAGAAGCCTCCGAAGAACGTATCATTGCTACCTACGCTACCTTCATCGTCACCAAACCGCTGTTCAGCAGTAAGAACAACAATAACAAAACCACCACCACACGACACAAACCACCACCACCACACCACACAAACCACCACAACACCACACAAACCACCACACACACGACACAAACCACCACCCACACGACACAAAGCACCACCACCACACGACACAAACCACCACCACCACACGACACAAACCACCACTACCAAACGACATGAACCACGACCACCACCACCATTAATCAAGTTATTCAATAACACTTTTAATTTTGTTAGACTCATACATTTAGTTACTACATTTTAATGAACACTGATTCTTGACAATTATCATGTATCAGTTGTGTGTAAATTATTGGAGAAATGTTGCACGAGATGATGTGAGAACTTATGATGGTAATGTAGAAACATTCTTATATACTGGGTGTCATGTTTATATATGTTTCAGTCTTCATTTGAAGAAACTATGCTTATATAGGCTTATAATGTTTTTATATCAATGTTTAATATGAGGAAACCATGATAATATAGGGTCATAATGTTTATGATATTTATCAGTGTTTTATATAGTTTTATAACGAGGAAACAGTGCTTATATTAGCTTATGTTTATATATTGTAGCCTTTTTTATGAAGAGTTGAATAGCAGTTCTAGGCTTTTCGTGTTGCATCAATATATGATCAGGAGCTTCCCATGTTGCAGAAATTAGTAAGAATTCCAAGCAGATTCATTTTAGCTGGAATGAGGTAGTGAGAACGACTCACTAAGTCTCCAAGTGTTGCAACCCCTGAATGGTTGCAATGATTATTATGTATATATATAATTATTACCTTTTCATTTAATTTTATATTGCTTATATTTGCGATAATAGCTAAATCGTAAATGCATTGCTTTATATTGTTATTTGATTTGTTAGGTAGGATGTAACATATTATGTGCTCAGTTCAAGTCTTGATTGTCTAACTACTGTATATTATCGCTCTTTGCTCGTTATTCTCTGCCGGCTTCTGTTGCTGGGCAGTACTGTCCACGGAGCTATCATGTGATCGAGGGGGGGTGTCCTCGCCTCGCCTGAAGTATTCAGTCTGCTCTAGACTCTCTTGGTGGTTGGACAGATTGTCTGTCTCATATTCTTGTTAGTTCTGTAGAACTCTGTTCACAGAACATTGTATAGACTTAGTGATTTTCGACATTGTATTGAGGTTGTGTGTCGCATAGACACTCTAAACAACTCAGGTCCTGAACTATAGCTTATGACCTAATTTGTACTGGTTTCTGTGTATTATCACAGTCAGGGATTTTCTTATGTTGAACTTAGATTCAGTAGTATGGGATTTTTGTGACTTTTGTGGAGGATCTGCTGATGGTCCCTACTTAGTGTCGTATATTATCTCCTTGATCCTGATTGTGTTGCAGTTGCTTGTTGTATTGCTATTGGGCTTAGCATTCTTTTTGTTGTTCAAGCAGACTGTTCTGATTGCAAGTCGGTCAAGAAGTTAGTTTTATTTGAGGACTTTGTCAGTCACTTGTTTAAGTCTAGTCGAGTCATGAGACATAGCGATCTACTTAGAGCACTTACACACATACACACTTGTACATATTTGTAATATCTTATTAAATGTTAATGTACCAGACAGTACTTAAGAATATAAATGTGATATGTGCCTTCAGCACAATAATATTGTAAACGAGAGAAGTGATATTATTTTGATTTACTGTGATTAATTTAATTTAATTTAATTGATAATATACCTCTAGACTTAATAAAACCTTTATTTAAATTTTAATGTCTCTAGTTAGTAGACTACCAGTTCGTAATCATGAAACACTTTGAATCTTATTGAATGCTAATGAGATAATTGGACATAGGATACTGTACTACTTGTTACGAAAAACCCTAGTAACAGGCTGGATGTTGAAAGGGCAGTCCTTTCTTGTATTCATGGAGATCTCTAAGCGTTGAATCGCGTTTGATGTAAACAAATGGGGGGGCCTGTCCGGGAGGCTCTTGATCCAAGGTGTTGGTGAATTTTGTCCAGTTTGACCTACTAGGAACTCTATGATCAAACATTTGAGTTCTTTGCTAATCTGAAGACTTTGAGTTTTAGTATTGTACAACATACCAGGTGGATGTAGTACCCTGACTTGAGTTTCTCTTGATCAAGGAGATGGAATACTGTTTGAGTTCTAGCTCTAAGACAACCAACACTAAAATTCCTATTAGGATTATAGTTTCCCATAATCACTCTCTCGTAGTACAATTATTTTTGTGATGTATGCCAAAGTGAAACAGTTAATTGATACTCTGACTTTGTCTGAGTTAAGTACATTAAAACTTCAGACGTGTTGGCGAGTAGCCAAATATCTCGGTGTGACGTATAACAGGAATTACACCGCTGAAACTGTCAGAGCATTAATTAAAGATATATTGTTTCCTGCTCATACAGAAGTGTCTGATTATGATTCAGATTCAGAAAGTCTAGTGTCACAATTAGGAAGTATGACTCTACTTGATGACGTAGATTAAGAGCAACTAAGGCAGAAGTGAGCCTAGTGTCTGAGCCTAGTGTAGCTCCGTTCTCGCTCATATGCCTTCCCTCCTAACGTTAGCTTGACGCAGCCTAATACTAGTACAGTGTATGCTACACCTGTATCTACTTATCTAGACCAGATCTAGAGATCTCTAGAGACGCCTGGTCAAGGTGTCGACCTAAGGACCGTCCAGAAAGACATGTTAATTTCCCTTACTCCTCCATTGCCCACTGGTCCTATCTCTCAGGAAGAGTTTGAGAGGTTTTGAACGCCTCATTATTTGGGGGGGGGGGGGGATGCACAAAAAAAGGGGCTCAAAAATTGAACGAAGAAGTTTTTCCAGAGAAAAATGTTTCCTGGAAGAAACGGACTGAAATACGGGAAACCTTTTAATGGGAAGAGCTGAACCCCAGGTTTCCCTAAGTTTTTGAAAGTGACTTAGACCCCTTTTTGATGTTTTTGGGAAACCATCGTGCTATGAAATGGCCACGCAAGAGGGGGTTACTTGTTGCATCCTTTGACAGGAAACTAAAAATTGACTGCTCTTTACCTTTTGGCAAGTACATTATTTTGGACGCTGTCAAAAAACTATTCTGGAACTATAACTTTTCCTGTAAGTTTTCAAAGCGCATTTGTATGTTAAAACCGCAAGACAAACCTGGTAGATTTTTGCTCGTGAAAAAAAAGTTGTTTAGAATGGTTAGACTGCAAAGTAACAACTAGACATTTTTATTCATTTTTTCTACACAAGGTTTAAAAACTGTATGTCTGCGACAACAAAAATATCTGATGATCAATACCTGGTTTCGGAACTGCAGCTTAGCGACATTAGAGATTTCTCACAAACTTGTATGTCTAAAACACGAGAAACAAGGTAACTAAAAATTGCCCTAAAGTTGGCAACCTAAATCAGCTCCCCATTCCCGGTGAGTACCTGCTTTTGTAATTCTCGTCCTTTCCCGGAAAACTCAAACCCGAATCTGTCTCTGTGGCAACAGAACTTATCGAAAAAAATTTAATGTACAATTATAAAAAAAGGACTTGCTAGAGGTTTTGCTATAATTTGGGAAAAGAGAGCGGAGACAGTCTGGGGCTGGCGCCTCCCTCAATTGTATTTTTCGAGAAACAAAGGCACCAAAATCCAGAATACCTTGATCTTATGTTTTAGATATTATAGGCAGAGACTAGCTAAAAAGGTATCTGATAAAAAAGATTGTTCACGTGAGTCCTTACTTTTCGAGGGGTAAATTGGGTTTGACGAATCACATCTAACTGAAATAGTTAAATTTTTAGGAACTGGCGTTTTCTCACTTATTTTAAAAGAAATGTTGCCTAAGTATACCTATTGCAAAATAAATGTATTTTTTGAAACCAGGAGGGGTTTTTTAAAAGTGTTGCACAAAGTTTTATTCAAAAGCTTTATACGGTTATATTTTCATGGTTTTCCAGGGGGTACTTCCCCTATCATGGATTGTTTGGGAGGAAACGATTCCTTCATCGGTATTGTAAAGAACCCCTTGTGTTGAAAAACACTGATGATAAATTTTGCCCTTGAAGTTTTAGAGAGAAGCCTATTTTTTTTCCTCTAGCGCAAAAATTACTAGACTGTGTCAAAAAACAAAGAAACCTTTCTCCTGTTTATTTTTTGATGACAATGATTTTTGGGGGGGAAATTTTGTTTTTTGTGAATTGTGCCCAGGATCATTAACCTGGGCTCACCCCGCCCCTCAACCTTCAGGACACAACTGACGTTAAAAATTTTTTACCAGATGATTTAATCGGGGTAGTTTGTTGTCATCCTGAAAGATGAAGGGTTAAAACGTTTGGAGGAAGCAAAGGGTCTCGTATTGTTTTATTATGAACGGTTTTTTGATGGAAAAAAATACATGCAAATTGTCAGCTGATGGTTTTCACCCATCAAAAAACTCGTAGTGTTCCAGTTTTAATTTTGTGAACAACCATTTATTTTCTCACAATATCCCATAGGGGGACATTTGGTCAAGGACACTCGGTAAACTGGGAAAAAATTTTACTTGGCCAAAGATGAAGGAAAAAATATATCATGTGCACTTAAAATGTTCAATGAAGGCAAGCCCGCCACACCCCCCCACCTCACCCCTTTTTTCCATCACCCTGGATGGGGAAACCCTTCTCAGTTTTTATTGATTGTGTTGGCCCTTTGCCTAAAACCAAAATAGGAACCAAACTTATTTATATTTTGGGCGCTGCAATCTATCCGAACTATTCCTATGAAGAAAGTGACAACCCAATTTCGGATTTAGTCCATTTGAATAATATTCGGACCCAAAATGCGGGTCCTCTCGCAGGTTGAAAGCTGTGGACAGGAAAATCAAATCCACATTGAGCTTCCCTTAAATTTAATGCAGTAACTTTTGACAGCCTCTAGAGACTAGCTTCGAAAAACCTAGTTTCACCCCAAAGCTGAATGAAGAACATTATGACAAACGGCTGTCTCTCGCCTTTTAAACAAGAAAAAGTGAGGTCGAAATTAGTCCCCGGGGTCAGGGCTCTACAACCCCAGGTAGATGGCCCCTGAAGTAGGAAAAAGTTAGCGATGAAAAATTATTTGGACGTACGCCGGGGAAAAAGAAATCAATCATTGTACCATTTAAACCATTTAAGGCATACACCTAGTCCTCTACCTACTCAATCTTTTCTTCCGGGACAGAGGAAAAAACTCATCTACCTGACATCCTAGGGGTATAAGTGCGTTAAAAATTCAGTGACTCTACATCACTAGACGATTTTTTTAGTAACCTTGGATTGATAAAGCGGGTGATATAAAAATCATATTTTGCATTTCCCTGAATTTTTCAGTGATGTTCCAAACTTGTACTCGGGTTACATGACGTTGATGTACGGGAGCTCACCCATTAACAATCCCATATAGGTGAGTCCAACAAAGCATAAAGCATTGAAGAAAGGTTTTTCTTTTATCTCACGGACTTATTGAGCGCAGTAAAATCCATGGGCATCTCCCGTATTTATGCCTAAACCTGAGGGTAGTTTTCGGGAGGGCACTGATTACAGAAATGAACTCTGCCCCTTGCCTGAGGGTTTCCCTACCTCGCATTGACGACCTTATTGACCGTGTTCAAAAACCCAGTATGTCAGCCTTTTAGATCTCCTTTCGGGCTTTTATCAAGTCCGCTTACTGAACTGCTCAAAAAATACTGTTTTTACTGTTCAAGAGGATTTTTAACTACCTCGTCCCCCCTTGCGTATGTAAGGCGGCTTCTTTATTCCAACTATAAAGAACGAGTTTACCCCCCAATTTAGAAAGAGTAGAAGCCTACCTTGACAACTTGTGGTGTACAGTACGATGGGGAAAAGCACTTGACGCGTCTCAGAGCATTGTTTTAGAAGCGGGCGCACTACAACTTCACGTTAACTAGCTAAATGTATTTTGGGGTCAAGCCAAGATTACCTACTAGGCTTTTGTTGGGCCAAAGGGTGGGGTTCTCCTATTAGGCTGGGGTTCCGTGAAATTTTCAAATTTTCCAGTGCCACGGGATGGGAAAGGGGAACGAGATTCCGGAAAGGCAGGATTTTTATCGCAGGTTCTGTCCAAATTTTTCTCAGTTGCAGTCCTCTCACTGACTTACTAGTAGCAAATTTTCATTTTTCACCCGGGACTAAGATTGTTCAGACTCTCAAAAGGTGAAGTCTTGCACCCTCTGCCCTGTGTTGAAAAGCCCAAATTTTAAATTTTCCCTTCTTTTACATATAGATGCAGGGGCTATGCAGTGGGTGCTGTCTGCTCCAACAGTCAACATCCCTGACATCATCAAGCTTCACCCAAAAAAATTATCCACTTTTGAAAAGAGGCCTAGCTTTTGTGGTGTCCTTGGAACATTTTGACGGTATTTGGCCTTTCCCATTTAAAATTAATTTTTTTTTCTGACCACAATCCACTCACTTATATAAACACTATGAAGAAAAAAAAGCTGGGATCATGGGGTGGGCCCTCAAAACCCAAACCCTTATTCATTAGATAAAACACTAAGGGGTCATTGTAAAAATTGCTGACCTCGTCACTCTTTAAAATTATCATTCATTAAAATTTACGAAATTTTTTATGCCTAAAACCTTTTGTACTTGCTATTCAAATTTTAAAAAAGAAATTAATCCCTCCAGCCCATATTTAAATAATATACCATTTTTAATTATTTTATTTTTTATTTACAGTATTGTTGTGTGTAAGGGACATAAGCTGATGTTAGGGGTAGTGTTTTGTGGGGGATGTCGCGTGTGGGGCAACACTGTCCTCCCAGACCCCCCCCTCACTACACCCTTAAGCTGTTTCAACTCAATGTCCAAAATACAAAACATTCCACAACCACTACTTAAGAATGGGAAAGCAGTCTCCCTACTATGATCGAGCCTCAACGTGCCCACTTGTCTGCGCTATCCTGTTTCTACACTGATGTACATAACCACGAGTATGCAGAGATACGATACTGTGTACTGCCCTAGTCTAAGGGCATATCCTAGTGAAACTGACACTGTTGAATGATAGAAGTGCTTGGCACAAGAGAGACTGATTAATATTTATATTAAATTGTATTGATATGAGTAATCAGTAATAATGTGAAAGACATTAATGCAACTCCTAGTGCGACCGTCTGTCGTGTTGGGGGGGTGTTGCAACCCCTGAATGGGTTGCAATGATTATTATGTATATATATAATTATTACTTTTTCATTTAATTTTATATTGCTTATATTTGCGATAATAGCTAAATCGTAAATGTATTGCTTTATATTGTTATTTGACGTAGTTTCCTTTGTTAGGTAGGATGTAACATATTATGTCCTCAGTTCAAGTCTTGATTGTCTAACTACTGTAATTATCGCTGTTTGCTCGTTATATTGCCGGCTTCTTGCTGGGCGACTGCTGTCCACGGAGCTATCACGTGATCGAGGGTGGGGTGTCCTCACCTCGCTTGAAGTATTCAGTCTGCTCTAGACTCTCTTGGTGGTTGGACAGATTGTCTGTCTCATTGTTCTTGTTAGTTCTGTAGAACTCTGTTCACAGAACATTGTATAGACTTAGTGATTTTCGACGTTGTATTGAGGTTGTGTGTCGCATAGACACTCTAAACAACTCAGGTCCTGAACTATAGCTTATGACCTAATTTGTACTGGTTTCTGTGTATTATCACAGTCGGGATTTTCTCATGCTGAACTTAGATTCAGTAGTATGGGAGTTTTGTGACTTTTGTGGAGGATCTGCAGATGGTCCCTACTTAGTGTCGTTATATTATCTCCTTGTTGCTGATTCTGTGTCGCAGTTGCTTGTTATATTGCTATTGGGCTTAGCATTCTTTTTATTGTTCAAGCAGACTGTTCTGACTGCCAGTTGGTTAAGAAGTTAGTTTATGAGAGGACTTTGTCAGTCACTTGTTTAAGTCTAGTCGAGTCTTGAGACATAGCGATCTACTTAGAGCACTTACACACATACACACAAACTTATACATATTTGTAATATCTTATTAAATGTTAATGTACCAGACGGTACTTAAGAATTATAAATGTGATATGTGCTTTCAGCACAATAATATTGTACTTGAGAGAAGTGATATTATTTTGATTACTGTGATTAATTTAATTTAATTTAATTTGATAATATACCTCTAGACTTAATAAATTTATTAAATTTTAATTTCTCTAGTTAGTAGCCTACCAGTTGTAATCCTGAAGCACTATTGAATCATACTGATTTCTAATGGATAATTGGACAAGGATACTGACTACTTGTTACGAAAACCCAGTAACAGGCTGGATGCTAGAAGGGCAGTCCTTTCTAGTGTTCACTGGAGATCTCTAAGCTTTTAGAATCGCATTTTTTGTAACATACACTAATACTCAGTACTAGGCGAACTGCACTAGTACTCAAAACTCTGTGACCACTGGTACTCAGTAACATGTGACTTGCAATAGTACTCAGTACTAGGTGACTTCTACTAGTACTCAGTACTGTGTGACCACTACTACTCAGTACTAGGTGACCTGCATTAGTACTCACTACTAGGTGACCTGCACTAGTCTTCAGCACTATGTGATCTGCACTAGTACTCAGTATTGGGTGACCTAAACAAGTACTCAGTACTAGTTGACCTGCACTAGTACTCAGCACTATGTGACCTAACTACTTCTCAGCAC
>NC_069444.1:4154005-4232718 GCF_026875155.1 Cherax quadricarinatus | reverse complement strand
GGAAGTTCCATAGTTTGGGGAAGAGGGCGCACCCGCAAAACCAGCGAAAGACATAGTAACCATGTCGGAGTCGCTGTATTCCGCCCCTGTCCGCAATGCATTCGCCACCCTGGGCAGTGATACGCTTGCCGACAGTGAGGAAACAGAGTGTCTTGACGTTGTTGCCGAGACTCGTACCGTACCTTCCAGGTCGAGCCTCGTCAACAAGCGTCGAGCCTCAAGCAGTTGTGACTCCGGGGATTTCGTCGGCCTGTCATGCCTTCACGTTCGGTATGACAACCCGTGTGGACCGCTCGTCGAGTCCACTGTCCACCATAAGCCTGTCCAGCTTTTCCTAGATACAGGTTCGGTGGTTAACATTTTCCGCTCCACTCTTTTCCGAGACATTGGCCTTCACGCGGCCATGTTGACAGAGCCATCTGTCATTCAGACCTTGAGAGGAGTCTCAGGTAATCCGCTGACGGTTCGTGGTCGTACAACGTTAGAATTTGCGGTCCAGGGTCACAAGCTGTCCGCAAAATTCTTAGTCGTAGATAGTATTGTTTTCCCTGGTGACCTGCTCATAGGGTTCAAAACCATGGCAGACCTTAGGATCCGCTTAGATCCAGCTGAGTGGAAAGCAGAATTCAACGGAGTGGATGTGCCCTTCTGGGGCGTGCGCTTAGGATCCACTATGTGCTACTCTGTCTCAGAGTATGCACAGTGCCTGGAATTGTTGGAAACCGGTGGTTTCCGTAGCACATTCTTCCCGGGGTCGGTCTCTTGTCCTGATCGACCTCATAGTAGAGCTCGTTGCCCGTCACCTCCTGGCCATCAGTGCTTAGTTACCAGTGAAACCCAGTCTGGGGACGCCCAGTCTAACCTTCACTCTAACTCTGATGCTGTTGTAGAGAACAGCAGTTGTCAAGCCGCAGTATCCCTGTCGGCAGGCGACTGTCTGACTCGTGTCATGGCATCAGCGAGCAGAGTTACTGCTTGTACAAAGTATGACGTCACTTTGTCAGCTAACTCGCTCACTCCTGTTACGGTGTACGTGAACAGAGCTTTTGAAGACCATGTGCTGGTTGACAACGACACGTGCCGAGTCAAGGGCCTCTCCCTTGAACCATCCTTGCACACAGTGCAACGTGGTAAGTTGCAAGTCCTTGTTGTCAACATGCACAGTCGAGAATTTCCCCTGCGGAAGAATACCTCACTTGCCGACCTTGTCAGATTCCCTCTCCCGGTGAGAATGGAGGGTGAAGCCCCAGCTGACTTCCTCGTGAGTGCAGTTCTCCTAGGTGGGTCTGCTGCTGACTCTTCCAACACCCGGCTCAGAGGAAAGAGGGTAGGTTCCGTTCGTCGGGCTTTGATGACGTAATTTTCCTCGGTTGGATTTTCCATAACTATGGGCTCTTTCCATATTCCTCCTTCCGCTAAGTCGTTCCCAATCAATAGGTCTACGTCTTTTATGGGGAAGTTAGTTGGAGACACTCCGATTGACGTCCAGCCTGTAAAAATAGGAGTTTCGACATATAACTTGTACAGGGGTACTCGCGTAGTGGAGCCACCATAAGCTTCCAACAGAGCATCGAAACCCGTATATGATCCGGTGGGGAATGATAACAGTCCTTCTCTTAACAATGTTAGGTAGGACCCCGTATCCCTAAAGGAATTTACTTGCAACAACTGGCTATCGGTAATTCCTACTTTGCTTTCGGAAAAGTAAGGACTCATAGCCCTTGACAAGTTTGACGATGATACCCATATTCTGCTTAGTCAACTAGGAGGATCTGTTCCTTTTCCTTGGGACAGAGCGTCTACTCTTGGCTCGGATTTCCTTGGACGAGTCGTAGAGGATATGATTTGTGTGGGTAATCTATAGGATGGACTTCTTCCCTGGTCCCTATCACGCTTAAAGCATTGTGTTTTGAAATGCCCCGTTTGGGAAAACAGTACAAAACTTTTAAATTTTTTTCCCATGACCTATCTGGTCTAAGGATGAGCTCGTTTGAATTTGATGTTTTAATTCGGGTTTACTCGTTACCCCGGGAGTAAAAGGGGGTTTGGGTAGTTCGTTTAAACCAAAAGGGCCCCTTGGGCCGGTTGGGGTTGGGTTGTTTTTGAAAACCTGGCTGTTTTCGATTGTCCAACCCTGGGAAAATCTCAAAGTTGTCTGCCAGCGGGGGCGTCTCAAAACAACGTCGTTTGGGGGAGGCCCAAAAAAGATCCGGGCGAATTTCCTCTGGAAAATTTGCTTACAAATCTTCTATTTAATTTTAAATTTGTGTTTAGATTTTTTAAAAGGTCGTGACCGAGAAGCTCGACCCCAACGTTCAAAACGCCAGGGTTTCCCTGGGGCCCAAAATCTAAAAAAGTTTGTCCGTTCCCTTTTCATGGAACAAAAAGTTTTTGGTAAAAAATTAGGGACCCTCCCATTTGTTTCAAAAATTAGTTCTCTTTATTTGGGTCGTACTGGACAAAAAACTCTTTAGGGTTTAAGGAGGCGACACAAAAATGCCCCTTTCCATAAGAGGGGGGTGCAGAAATGGGGCCCCTTTGTTTTGGGCCAGCCCTTTAAAACGTCCCTGTTTCTCAAAAATTTCAAAGAATTATCAAAGGGTTTTTGGGTTTAAACTTAGGTACCACCCAGAGGGCTTTATGAAAGTCAAACCGGTTACGTGCTCTTAAACGTCTCTTTCTTTCCGGAACTCCCTTCGCTTTTTTTTTAAAAAACAAAAACCTTTTAAAGTTTTAAAATTCTTCCTCGTTTAGAGGGTCTTCTAGCTTCGATTTGGGGATTTTTATATTGAAAATATGGTTTATTCTTCTAGTTTTCGGACGAAAAATTTCCCCAAGAGGTAATGCACCGGGGGGAATTCGGGCGTCTTTTTCCGGAAAGAATTTTGGGCCCGAGCACCAGCCCCTAAAAATTACCGGGGTCATTTGACTGAGGGTTCTTTTCCAACCACCGATACATTTGGGGGGGGAAATGAATGGGGGAGAGCTTTGAGACGGGGGACGGGATTTGGAAAGGGCCTTTGGGAAACCCCTAAACTAAAACTTCATTTTTTTTAAGGCATTTCCCCGCCCGGGGATTTCTCCCTTCCCTCGAACTGAGAAAAAAAAAATATCTTCCAAATTTTTGTTTGGCATTGTTGGGGATTTCGGAAAAAATTTCTACCCTTAAAATTGGGGAAACCTAAGAGCTCGGGCGTTATGGTATTTATTATAAGGTATTCTAACTGTCTAGCATTTCCCAACACGTAAAAAAATTTTTTAAAAAGGTTTTCAAGAGTAGCCTCTGTTAATTCATCTAATAAGATTAATTTCTGGGGTCCATTTTCTTAATTCTCGCAAGGGAGCTTAATTTTAATGCAAAAAAAAATATGTACTTTGGGAAGTAGCTCCGGACAGCCAAAACCCAATTTTTTACCCACTTAATCTTCACCGTAAAAAATTGAGGCCCCAAAAAAACCCTTTTTTTTTTTTTTTTTAGTTTTATTACCCAAAACATTTTTGTTTTATTGGTATTTGGTTAAAGGGAATTAAAAAAAACCACAAGCAATTTAAATGAAATACTGTACAGCAAGAAAAAACCCAAACTTACGTTCAAATTCTCTTTTAAAGAGTATTGTTTTCAATAATTTTAAAAAATAATCTATAAACTCACCATTTAACTTCTTTTTGAAAAGGTTTTAGGGTAACGAAATGTTTTCTTTTATAAGTGACATGAATTCCAGGGCTTTAGGAAAAATTTAAAGGCCAAAAGGGAAGGGCAATAGGGGCCCTTTGGGTTTAAAAAATTTTAAATTTAAAACTAGGAGCTTTGGGTTGAAACCCGTACCGAGTCGAGCTAAGGGGCTGCTGTCACTTTAACTCTTCTTGGGTTTTTTTAACTCCGGGCCCGGGAAAGGGGAAGCGTGGCCAATTCTAGAACCACCAATTGGTCCCCTACAGTTTGGTTAACATTCGTAATACCTAACCTTTAAAAATTTTATAATATTATAGTTTTAAAAAATCATGGGGAAAAAAATATAATATAAAATATAATCAAAGAGAGTACTTTTGATTATACTTACCGTTTAAAAATATTAGTCGAAAACCCGCTTTATTTGCTAGTAAAAAAGTGGTTCGCGAATATATTATTAAGAACTTTTTTTAAAACCGGGGGCCTTTTTTTTTTTGTATTTAATGGGGGAAAATTGGGGCGGGGTAACAATTAGTTTAAAAACCTTTTTTTTTAAAGGGTTTCCCAGAGTGTAATGGGAATTTTCCCTGGATATAGTATTTTTTTTTTTTTTAAGGTTTTTTTTTTTTTAAAAAAAAAGCCTTTATTAACCGGGGGGAATTCTTTCCCCATCAACCCCTGCCCCAAACCAAAATGTTTCTTTCATATTGTTTTGGGGTTTAATCCCAACAAAATTCGAACAGGGTCAAATTGTTTAGGCTCAAAAAACCCAAAAAAAATTTTTTTTCCCGTCAGTTAAAACCCCCTTTAACAAAGTAAACCCGTTTTTCCTTTCCCGGGGGAAAATTTTTTTTTTCCTTTTTCAAAGGTTTTTCCCCCCAAAAATTTTTTTTTTCAAAAAATACCCCAAAAAACTTCCCCCCGGGTTTGCAGGAAATTTCCTTTAAAAATACGGGACCCACCGGAAAAAAATTGCCCAAAAAAAATTTATGGGGCCCAAATTAACAACCTGTAAAAATTAGGAAAACCCCGTGCCGTTGCTACAATTAATTTTATTTAAATCTTTTTTAAGGAACCCCTTAATTTTTCCCTTGGGGCCCCAAACCTAAGGGCCCACCAAAAAAACTTGGAAACACAATGAAAATTTCCCCCTAAACCCCTGGGCGGCACCCCTAAAAAATCCCTTTTACCAATTTAACCCAAATTAAACCCAAACCCAAATTGGCCGTTTTTCAGGTTAAAAACCTTTTTCCCCTTTTGGCACTTTAACCGCTGTTTTTTTTTTAAAGCAAAAAAATTAAAAAAATTTAAGAAAATTTTTTCTCTTGCCTAAAAAAATCGCCCGCAATTTTGTGCCGGGAAAATTTTTATTATCAAAGGAAAATTTTTGGGGTTTTAATTTAAAAATTCCCCGGAAAAAGTATCATAAAAAAATTTTGGAAATGCTACTGTCAGTCATTGTTTGCAGACGTGAGGGTGCAACAACGTTCGTAGACGAGTGGTCAACTGATGTTCAGCCCTGCGGACAACCTGTATATAGATTTTAGTTCCAGTGCTGACGTCTCCGGACTCTCTCAATGAATCAGCACGGGCAAACCAGTTTTCTCTTTCCCTGGATGGGAGAGTTTTTTTTTGCCTGTTGCATTGTTATGTCAATTTTTGATTTACAAGTGAGCAATAGCCAGTCCCTCTCTGGGTTAGCTAGTGTAAGTAATTCCTTTATACCTACGGGCCCACCGGTATTGTCGATGCGAGGTGCATGGCCGAGCAAATGTAGACAGCCTGTACTGTCAGAACACACAGCCTAGCCGTTGTTCTGACTAGTTCATATTTCGTGGCATTTAAGTGCTGCCCTCTGTAGGCTCACCCAGGTCAGTGGGAGGCTGAGCGCATTCGCTCTCACTCCTAGGCCGACCGACTTGATAGACACAAGTGCTCCCCCTCCACGCACTGGCTTGCGGTCACTCCCTCACACTGCCCATTGTGTACTCACTCCTATCCAATTAACCAAACTAGTCCACGGCCGTATTATTGTACCTACGCTACCTTCATCGGCACTAAACCGCTGTTCAGCAGCAAGAACAGCAATAACATATAGGAGCAGCCTTGTTGCTGCTTGCTGCGGCTGCGGCAGCAATGGTTGATGTATCACTAGCAGAAATTATTGATGTATCACTAGCAGAAATTATTGATGTATAACTAGCAGAAATTACTGATGTATCACTAGCAGAAATTATTGATGTATAACTAGCAGAAATTATTGATGTATCACTAGCAGAAATTATTGATGTATAACTAGCAGAAATTATTGATGTATCACTAATAGAAATTATTGATGTATCACTAGCAGAAATTATTGATGTATCACTAGCAGAAATTATTGATGTATCACTAGCAGAAATTATTGATGTATCACTAGCAGAAATTATTGATGTATAACTAGCAGAAAATATTGATATAACACTAGCAGAAATTATTGATGCATAACTAGCAGAAATTATTGATGTATCACAAGCAGAAATTATTGATGTATCACTAGCAGAAATTACTGATGTATAACTAGCAGAAATTATTGATGTATCAGTAGCAGAAATTATTGATGTATCACTAGCAGAAATTATTGATGTATAACTAGCAGAAATTATTGATGCATCACTAGCAGAAATTATTAGTGTATCACTAGCATAAATTATTGATGTGTCACTAGCAGAAATTATTGATGTATCACTAGCAGAAATTATTGGTGTATCACTAGCAGAAACTATTGATGTATCACTAGCAGAAATTATTGATGTATCACTAGCAGGAATTCAGCAAAATTGTGTCAGGGACACAAAAGTGAAACTAAAGAAGAACAGCGGCGCTCCACACTGTGGTTTTATTCCTGCTACCCCCTGTAATATACCAGCTACCCCTGCAATACACCAGCTACCCCCTGTAATATACCAGCTACCCCTGCAATACACCAGCTACCCCCTGCAATATACCAGCTACCCCTGTAATATACCAGCTACCCCTGCAATACACCAGCTACCCCCTGTAATATACCAGCTACCCCCGTAATATACCAGCTACCCCTGCAATACACCAGCTACCCCCTGTAATATACCAGCTACCCCTGTAATATACCAGCTACCCCCTGCAATATACCAGCTACCCCCTGCAATATACCAGCTACCACCTGTAATATACCAGCTACCACCTGTAATATACCAGCTACCCCTGCAAAATACCAGCTACCCTTTGTAATATACCAGCTACCCCTGCAATATACCAGCTACCCCCTGCAATATACCAGCTACCACCTGTAACATACCAGCTACCTCCTGCAATATACCAGCTACCCCCTGTAATATACCAGCTACCCCCTGCAATATACCAGCTACCCCATGCAATATACCAGCTACCCCCTGTAATATACCAGCTACCCCCTGCAATATACAAGCTACCCCCTGCAATATTCCAGCTACCACCTGTAATATACCAGCTACCCCTTGCAATATACCAGCTACCCCCTGTAATATACCAGCTACCCCCTGCAATATACCAGCTACCACATGTAATATACCAGCTACCCCCTGCAATATACCAGCTACCCCCTGAAATATACCAGCTACCCCCTGCAATCCTCTTCAAGGGGGCTCCTTGGTGTGGTGAAGAGGCTCTTGGTCTGAGGAATTAGCCCTGTCGGTCTTCTTCCTCAGACCGAACCTAATTACCCCCCATTCTCCCCTCCCCTATCCCATCCTCCCCATCCTCCCCTTTTTCCATTCCTCCTCCTCCTCCCCACCCCTCCCTTTTACCCTTCCTCTTTTTGGCCTTTGGGATTTCTCCCATAGGCACGCTAGTTCCTAGGTAGGGGAAAGGACACCGGGGTCCATCCCATTCTGTTGAGGTTCTTGGCGGTGGCGTAGTTTGCCGTGGAATCTGGATCGCCTGGGGATGTCCCGATCCCTCTCCGGTATTCCGGAGTAGCTTTGGGTGTCTTTCGGGCGACAGGTGTATCTCTGGAAGCCACCTTTCGGATTCCGGGGGTGGTGGCCAAAGGAGGTATGCTTTGTGGCGGATATCCGGCCGCCCTCTCTTTTGTCCACCGAGGTAGCTCGGCAGATGTGAGGTTGCTATCCCGGATTGCTGGTTTACTGGCATGAAGGGTAGGGTATGGCACGGGTTCCATGCTGCATCTGCTGAGGTCCTCTTGGGTGCGGAGGGAGATTTCTGGCCCTTTCATTCCTCCTGGGAACTATTCCTCCCCGCTCCCCCCTTTTTGTATTCTTTTTTTATTTTTCTTTTCTTTTCTTCTTTCTTTTTTTTTTCTTAAAAACAAAAAGCAAAGGAGTAACCTAACCATGGAGAACCCAATCCATGAACCCACTACCCCCGGGCCCCTTCTTGATACCACACCCCATTTTGACCCTGCCTTGTGTTTAGACCACTCTTCGGACACTCCTGATGCCCCTGTACCTCTGTCAGCATAGTTGCTGATCCCTGTATTCCCTGTATGATATAGCATAGTAGTAGTATCATCCATGTGCTTTAGATACGAGACCCCTTGTAGGCCTGTGGCTTTGTGTGACGTCACGGGATGCACACGTGGAGGCTCATCCCTCTGTCCCGGCCTCACTCGGCGGCAGACCATCCAGGCGTAGACAGGCAAGGCAGCTGGGCTACATCCCTCATCTCAGTCTGACAATATAGTTACCATCCTACAAGTGTGTCTTTCAACCTGCGATATCTCCATTTAAGAACCCCTTACGATAAATGGTGGCAGCGGTGAAAGTAGACACACTTGTAGGATGGTAACTATATTGTCAGACTGAGATGAGGGATGAGGCAGATTCGGTGCACTCAAATCTAGACTGTTAATTCTCAGAATACGGAGGGAACGTGAGCACGAAAATTTCTGACAAACTGATCGGCTAATAACAAAACACACAGTTGACAATTTCATTCATCTCGGACATCTAATTATACAGACTATGTACATTTAAACCCAATTCTGCGAGGGTTAGGTTTACATATGCAGAATGGTTATCATCTCTGGGAGGATCGAATTCCTCTGCAATGGCTAACACATGCCTTGACTGAGAGAGATCTGAAGGAGTATCTACAAAAGATACTTGCGGGTTTCTCATTACTTGTCGAGTATGCAAGGAGTAACGACATTCAGGTTGAGTATCTGACTGAGTATCTGAGGTAGAGAGTACAGGATCAGGAGGATTGTCAGAGTCTGTCACATTAGTCTGGGTAGCAATATCCTCAACATTTCATATGATCTAAATGCGATTCTTTGTATTTGCCAGTACTAATTTCTCTAACCTTATACTTATTTCCAGAGATATGTTCTACAACTCGATAAGGTCCGACAAACTTTTGATCAAGCTTTGGCATTGCAGACGTTTTGTTAAAGTTAATCAGCATAACTCTCGAACCTACTTTGATTTTGGATGGCTTTGCTCGAGTGTTTGCGACTCTTGTAAATTCTGCTGTTGATTTATGAAGTGTTTCACGGATTCTTCTAAAAACACTTTGAGCTAAGCTGGTACGAGTTGCTACGAAATCATCAGGGTTGTAATTAGGTTTCGGAGTAGAATATAACAACTCATAGGGTAAACGCTTGTCTACACCATACAATGCATAATGTGGAGTATCACCTATGGAAGCATTGTAAGCAGAATTTATGGCAATATAAACACAAATGCAGTATAATGTGATCCTTTATTGACTACGTTTCGCCCACACAGTGGGCTTTTTCAAGTCACAAACAGTTCTGTTTGTGACTTGAAAAAGCCCACTGTGTGGGCGAAACGTAGTCAATAAAGGATCACATTATACTGCATTTGTGTTTATATTTCCATTGTGTCGGTATTTTATACCATTTATTTCCAGAATTTATGGCACACTGGACATCTGGTATAACTTCATCCCAAGTTTCACTATTGGGGTTGATAGTGGCTCGCAGGACATCAAGTACTTTCTTATTTGTTCTTTCGGCTAACCCATTGCTGGCAGGATGATGAGGAACAATGGTGGATTTAGAGATCTTGTATAAGGTACACAAATTTTCAAGAATCTCATTACAGAATTCACCTCCATTATCTGTTACTAAGGACTTTGGAGTGGTATGCCTGCAGATAATGCGTTCTTTAAACGCTTTAGCTACTGTCTCTGCAGTCTTATCTGCAATAGGAACTTACTCACAATATCTGGTGAAATGGTCTACCATAACACACAGATGTTTATTGCCTTGGAGGGAACATTTAAAATTGGTTAACAAATCAAGGGCAACTCTTTCCCACGGTTCGCTAGTGGTTGGGTACACTTGGATTGGGTTAGGACCATGGACATTTCCTTTATGCTGCATACAGACACTACATTTCTTAACATACTCGGAAATGTCAGTTGCCATACTTGGCCAAAAGTATTTCATTCTGGCTTGTTTCACAGAACGATCCGTACCAGGGTGTGCAACACCTGGTGCATCATGAACTAGCTGTAGAGCTACGTTCACTAGTGACTGTGGAATTACTAACTGGTAAACTCTTCTGCTTGGAGTACCCAACTCGGCTGTTCGATACAGTAATTCTTGGCTCATTACAAAGTCACTAATGGGTGCTGGTGGCTTCACAGTAAGAATGAGATCTTCCTGGAGCAGGAATCGAATCACACCAGACCACATGGGATCTGTTCTTTGTGCAGTTTTGACATCCTCGACAGTAAATGGAGGATCTGCAGTAACTACACTAACGTGTCGCGATAAAGCATCAGCGACTACATTTGACTTGCCAGGTAAATGTTCAAAAGTGGGATTGAACTCTTGGATGTTTCCTCACCTGCTTCAGGTACCGGGGCTTCGACTGACTCCTTCGATTTGTCTGAACCCCGCTCTCCTTTGACTATGCTTCCGGCTTCTCCCTCTACGGTATGGCAATTTTTGAATCGCCCGCCCATTTCACGCCGGACCAACTCCGGTCCTACTCCTAAACGCCAACGTCAATCTCTTGATGATACTCCTTCGTTACCTTCCCATTATACTCGGAAAAGACCGACACGTCAAGCACTCCCTCTCCACGCTCAGCTTCGGACCACACAATGGACTAAATTCTTTACTTTAAGACCGACTTCTTCTTCTGCCTACCTTTCTGACCATAGTATTGGCAAAGCGCTCCTGCGTCATGTTGGTAGAGATATTTCATTTCATGCTCTCAAGAGCGGTATGCGCATTGTCACTGTCCAGAATGCTACCCAAGCTCATGATCTTTCTCTTCTTTCGAATATCGATACTACTCCTATCACTATTGAAAAACATCTTTCTCTCAATTCTTGTAGTGGTACTGTCATTCTGCCCCATACCATAGTCCAACAGAATTTCCAGTCATGTGGCAATGACATTCTTGAACAGCTGGAACTCCAGGATCTCCCAATCCTCAAAGTAGACAATTATGTCCTTCCTGCCCGGGGGCGGAGATCGTTACCCTTGCAATTTGTGGCTCGTTTAACTTTTGACACCCGAGAACTCCCGTCCTCTGTATATGTCGCGAGACATCGGTTACAAGTTCGAAAGGTGATACCTACACCGCAACAATGTAGAAATTGCTGGCGTTTTGGCCACCCAGCGAAAAATTGCAGATCTATGGCCGAATGCCCTAGTCTGTGGTGCCGACGACCATTCTAATACATCTTGCAGTCAACCTCCATCTTGCCTTAATTGTAATGAAGCTCACCCTTCGTACTCCCGCCGTTGCCAGGTCTACTTAAACTGAAAGTGAAATCCGTTGCCTCAAAGAGGCAGAAGGTCTCCTTATGCTATGGCAGTTACTCATCTCTGCCTCCAAGGGAGACTACCCCATGTTTCTTATTCTCGTGTTTCCAAACATCCCCCTACTTCTGGGGGTCCCATCTTCTGCAGCCTCCTCTGTTGTTACCCCTCCCATAGCACTCTGGCATCTAATCTTTTGCTGTCCTTGGCTCTGACGTCCCGACTACAACTCAGTCTGTTCTCACATCTTTGCATCCTTACGCACAAGCCCCAGTTCGACAAGACCTCGTAACGACACCTATTACCAATCGCCACTCTACTTATCAGAAGTCCAAAAAAATCCACAATTGCTCAAATCTTCTTTGCCCCTTCCTTCCCATTCTTCCACCTCCACACTTTACCTTTCCAGTCTCTGTACCTGTTCTTCCCCTCTACTCTAGGCTCTATTACAAAGTGTGGAGATTCACCCCTCCTCCTCGTTACTATGCCTTCCACCCCCATTCCCCTCCCAACGTTTCTCCTCTTCTGCACCTCCCAGAGTTTTCTGCGTCCTTCTGGCCCCCCCCCCACACTTCATATCAGTCCTTACACTCTTCCCTCCCCCTCTACTTTGGTACAGTCCATTACTGTCCAATCATTTACTCACCCTCCTCATTCCTATCTTCAATATGGTCTCCCATACATCTTTGAATTCAGATAACATTGAAGCCATTTCAGAATATTTGCAGAGACTAACCTTCAATGGACACTGAGATTCACTTCCTGTTCCTTCTCTTCCCTCTCTCCTTCTCACAAAACCCATTCTTCACAACGCTACATCTCTTCACTGCTTGAAAAGCTTTCAATGCCAACCCACACATTGACTTTTATAACCCCTCTAGTCTGTAGGTGCCTTACCTACAGATTCCTGGGATTTTCTTCATCGCAATCATGGGCTATTTTAGTGGAATATCCGCGGCCTCAGGGGTAATCGGAGGAGAGCTTTCACGATGTTGCTCTTTCCTGGTTTTCCCATGTTGGTGATTGCTTTCAAGAACCAAAATTACAATCGGCGTTTTCCAACCTATCTTCAGGCTATAATTTATTGTATTCTTCGGGATCTTTCTCTGATGGGACTTTTTTGAAAGTGACCTTCTTCTATGCAATGATATTCGTACTGTCAAACTATTTGTCCATGCCTCGCTGCATTCTCTGCAGCCGTATCCACTTGAATTAAGTGGTTTACAATATGTTCTTTATATCTCTTTCCTTCTCGAGCATTTTCTATCCCAGACTTTGCCTTTCTTGTTTCATCCTTACCACCACCACTTCTGTTACTTGGTTATTTTAATGCCCACCATTTCCTCTGAGGGGGGGTCTCATTGTGACTCATGCAGCATCCAGTTGGAGGCTTTTCTCGCCTCTCACCCCCTCCATGTTTTAAATACGGGTACTCCCACCCATTTTGATCCTCGTACTCATACTCTCTCTTGCATCGATCTATCAGTCTGCTCTTCCTCCACTGCACTAGACTTCACCTGGTCTGTTCTACCGGACTTACATGACAGCGATCATTTTCCAATCATTCTTACTTCTCCTTCCTATTCACCACCTTTCCGTAGCCCTCGCTGGCAATTTTATCGGGCAAATTGGGATCTTTACTCACACCTCACTGCTTTTAGTGAGGTTCCTTCTTCATCCTCCATTGATGAGCTCCTACACATCTTCTCGACGTCAGTTTATACCACAGCTTCTCATTCTATATCCCAAACCTCAGGCAGGCATTCTCAGAAGTGCGTGCCTTGGTGGTCTCCTGCTTGTGCTCGTGCAGTACGTTTGAAACGCGCTGCATGGGGCAGGTACCGGTACAATAGAACCACTGAGAGACTTCTTGATTTTAAGCAGAAGCGTGCGATCACTCGCCGTGTCATCCGTGAAGCTAAACGCACTTGTTGGCGAGACTATGTTTCGACCATCCCTCTGCTCTTCTATGAGTGCAGTCTGGAAAAAAGTGAGGAAATTGAGTGGTAAATACTCTCCTGACCCGGCTCCTGTTCTACGGGTCGCTGGTGTTGATGTAGCAAACCCTCTCGACGTTGCCATTGAACTTGGCACACATCTGGTCCGTATTCCCGAGGGCTCCATCTATGCCCCTCGTTTCTTTCCTCAAAGTCTGCTAGAGAGTTAGTACCCTTGGACTTTTCTTCTCTCAGAGAAGAACAATATAATGTGCCTTTTACACTTCAAGAACTAGAGGCAACGCTCTCAGCTTGCCGATCATCGGCAGCTGGGCCTGACGACATTCATATTCGTATGTTACAACATATACATCGGTCAGCCCTTGTAGTCCTCTTACACCTCTTCAATCTTATCTGGGCACAAGGAGTTCTTCCCCAGCTGTGAAAATCTGCCATTGTTCTCCCTTTCCGCTAACCGGGTACTACAGCCATGACGCCTCCCACTATCGTTCCATCGCTCTTACTAGTGCAGTTTGCAAAGTGATGGAACGTCTCGTAAATCGACGTTTAATGTGGTATTTAGAGACACACAACAGTCTCTCCGCTAGTCAATATGGCTTTTGTAAGGGTCGTTCTACCATTGACCCCTTACTATGCTTGGATACGTATGTTTGTAATGCCTTTGCGAATAATCACTCAGTTATTGCCATATTTTTTGACCTTGAGAAGGCATATGACACAACTTGGAGGTATAATATTTTGGCCCAGGCCCATTCCTTAGGCCTCCGAGGCAATCTACAATCCTTCCTTAAGAACTTTTTAACTGACAAACATTTCCGTGTTCGAGTCAATAATGTTCTTTCCCCGGACTTCGTCCAAGCTGAAGGTGTCCCTCAGGGATGTGTTCTAAGCACAACGCTTTTTCTCCTTGCTATAAATGATTTGGCTTCTGTTCTTCCACCGAATATTTGGTCATCATTCTATGTTGATGACTTCGCTATTGCTTGTGCAGGCGCTGACTGTCACCTTATTGCAGTTTCTCTCCAGCATGCAGTCGACCGTGTTTCCACTTGGGCCACCACGCATGGGTTTAAATTTTCAAGTACCAAAACTCACCAAATTACTTTCACTAGACGCTCTGTTATCTCCGATCATCCTTTGTATCTCTATGGCTCCCGTATCCCCGAACGTGATACAGTCAGGTTTCTAGGCCTTCTCTTTGACCATAGGTTATCCTGGAAACCTCACATTACCTCTCTGAAGGCAACTTGTCACAGCCGGCTAAACCTTCTTGAAACCCTTGCTCATCTTTCCTGGGGAGCTGATCGTCGAACTCTGCTTCGCCTACATTCAGCCCTCGTTTTATCGAAACTCGATTATGGTGACCAGATTTATTCCGCGGCCTCTCCTGCTACTCTCTCTAGCCTTAACTCTATCCATCACCAAGGATTACATTTGTGCCTTGGTGCTTTTCGCTCTTCCCCTGTTGAGAGCCTCTATGCAGAAGCGAATGTTCCATCCTTGTCTGATCGCCATGATGCCCATTGCCTTCGCTACTATGTACGCTCTCACGATCTACACAATCCTTCCATTTATAGAATGGTCACCGATATTAGTAGACATTCTTTATTCGTTCGCCGCCCCTGTTTGCTCCGTCCCTTTTCTCTTCGCCTACATTCACTCTTGTCTTCCCTTCAGTTACCACCTTTATATGTTCATGTAGCATCTCACTTTTCCCTACCCCCCTGGGAAGTTCCAGCTGTTCAGGTCTGTTCTTTCTCACTCCCTTGCTCGAAAGCTCAACTGCCTACGGTGGCTTCCCGCTCTTTTTTTCTTGATCACTTCCACTCCCATTCTCATGCCACCGCTGTGTACACAGATGGCTCTAAGTCTTCAGATGGCGTCGGATTCGCAGCAGTGTTTCCGGACAGCGTCGTGCGGGAGCATTTACTGTCTTCAGCTAGCATTTTTACTGCTGAACTGTATGCCATTCTAGCAGCACTTTTTCGTATCGCATCTATGCCTGTGTCATCATTTGTAGTAGTCTCAGACTCCCTTAGTGCTCTACAGGCTATACGAAAATTTGATACATTTCATCCCCTAGTTCTCTGTATCCAACTTTGGCTATGCCGTATCTCTACCAAACGTAAAGATATTGTTTTTTGTTGGGTCCCTGGTCATGTCGACGTACAGGGCAATGAACAGGGAGACACTGCTGCGTGGTCAGCAGTACATGACCTACCAATTTCCTATCGAGGTGTTCCATTTCTGGACTATTTTGCTGCAATAGCTACCCACCTTCGCACCCTTGGCAACAACGTTGGTCAACTCTGCTCGGTAACAAACTTCATTCTATTAAAACGAGCATAGGTTACTGGCCGTCTTCTTGTCATCAGTGCCGAGGTTGGGAGACCACTCTCTCCCGCCTTCGCATTGGCCACACTCGTCTTACTCATGGGTATCTCATGGAGAGGCACCCTGTTCCTCTCTGTGAGCAGTGTCAAGTTCCAGTATCGATTAGCCACATTCTGATAGACTGCCCTCTCTATCAACGAGCACGCAGAATTTACCTCCAACGCCGTCTTCGTTCTACTACTCTCTATTTACCTTCCCATCTTGCTGATGGACCCTCCTTTAATCCTGACTCTCTCATTGATTTCTTGAAAACGACTGATTTACTCCACAAACTCTGATGATACTTTTCGCACTCCCCTCAGCCCTTTCTAGTTCAAGTCTCTTGCTGCCCTTTTCCCTTTCACCATCCACTACCCCGCTGTTATCCGTAACCTATTACTCATCCATCTCCCTTTTGCCACCTGATGCCTTCGCTTCATTCCTGCCCTGCAGCGCTGTATAGTCCTTGTGGCTTTGCGCTTCTTTTTGATTATAATAATAATAATAATAATACCCCATGCAATATACCAGCTACCCCCTGTATTATACCAACTACCCCCTGTAATATACCAGCTACCTCCTGCAACATACCAGCTACCACCTGTAATATACCAGCTACCCCCTGCAATATACCAGCTACCCCCTGTAATATACCAGCTACCCCCTGCAATACACCAGCTACCACCTATAATATACCAGCTATCCCCTGCAATATACCAGCTACCCCCTGTAATATACCAGTACCCAGCAATACAGCTACCCCCTGTAATATACAGCTACCCTGCAATATACCAGCTACCACCTGTAATATACCAGCTACCCCCTGCAATATACCAGCTACCCCTGTAATATACCAGCTATCCCCGTGCAATATACCAGCTACCCCCTGTAATATACCAGCTACCCCTGTAATATACCAGCTACCCTCTGCAACATACCAGCTACCTCCTGCAATATACCAGCTACCACCTGTAATATACCAGCTACCCCCTGCAATATACCAGCTACCCCCTGTAATATACCAGCTACCCCCTGCAATATACCAGCTACCACCTGTAATATACCAGCTATCCCCTGCAATACACCAGCTACCCCCTGTAATATACCAGCTACCCCTGTAATATACCAGCTACCCTCTGCAATATACCAGCTACCCTCTGAAATAAACCAGCAACCTCCTGTAATATAACAGCTACCCCCTGTAATATACCAGTTACCCCCTGCAATATACCAGCTACCCCTGCAATATACGAGCTACCCCATATAATACACCAGCTACCCCCTGCAATATACCAACTACCCCTGCAATAATACCAGCTACCTCCTGCAATAACCAGCTACCCCCTGTAATATACCAGCTACCCCCTGTAATATACCAGCTACCCCTTGCAATATACCAGCTACCCCCTGTAATATACCAGCTACCCCTGTAATATACCAGCTACCCTCTGCAATATACCAGCTACCCCCTGAAATAAACCAGCAACCCCCTGTAATATACCAGCTACCCCCTGTAAATATACCAGCTACCCCCTGCAATATACCAGCTACCCCCTGAAATAAACCAGCAACCCCCTGTAATATACCAGCTACCCCCTGTAATATACCAGCTACCCCCTGCAATATACCAGCTACCCCTGCAATATACCAGCTAACTCCATATAATACAACCAGCTACCCCCTGCAATATACCAGATACCTCTGCAATATACCAGCTACCCCCTGTAATACACCAGCTACCCCCTATAATATACCAGCTACTTGCTGCAATATACCAGCTACCCCCTCCTATATACCAGCAACCCCCTGTAATACACCAGCTACCCCCTGTAATGTACCAGAAACCACCTGTAATATACCAGCTACCCCATGTAATACACCAGCTACCCCCTGTAATATACCAGAAACCCCCTGTAATATACCAGCTACCCTCTGCAATATACCAGCTACCCCCTGTAATACACCAGCTACCCCCTGTAATATACCAGCTACCCCTGTAATATACTAGCTACCCCCTGTAATATACCAGCTACCCCCTGTAATATACCAGCTACCCCTTTAATATACCAGCTACCCTCTCTAATATACAGCAACCCCCGCAATATACCAGCTGCCCCCTGTAATATACCATCTACCCTGCAATATACCAGCTTCCCCTGCAATATACCAGCTACCCCTGCAATATACCGGCTTCCCCCAGCAATATACCAGCTACCTCTGCAATATACTAGCTACACACTATAATATATCAGCTACCCCTGCAATATACCTGCTACCCCCTACAATACAAAAGCTACCCCCTGCAATATACCAGCTTCCCCCTGTAATATACCAGATACCTCTGTAATATACCAGCTACCTTCTGCAATATACCAGCTACCCCCTGAAATAAACCAGCAACCCCCTGTAATATACCAGCTACCCCCTGTAATATACCAGCTACTACCTGCAATATACCAGCTACCCCTGTAAAATACCAGCTACCCCCTGCAATATACCTGCTACCCCCTGCAATATACCAGCTACCCCCTGCAATATACCAGGTACCCCCCTGTAATATATCAGGTACCCCCTGTCATATACCAGCTACCCCCTGTAATATACCAGCTACCCCCTGTAATATACCAGCAACCTCCTGCAATATACCAGCTACCCCTACAATATACCAGCTACCCCCTATAATATACCAGCTACCCCCTGTAATATAACAGCTACCCCTGTAATATACCAGCTACCCCTGTAATATACCAGCTATCCCCTGCAATATACCAGCTACCCCTGCAATGTACCAGCTAGCCCCTGCAATATACCAGCTGCCCATGTAATATACCAGCTACCCCTTCAATATACCAGCTACCTCTTGTAATATACCAGCTACCCCTGCAATATACGAGCAACCCCCTATAATAAATCAGCTATCCCTGCAATATACCAGCTTCCCCCTGCAATATACCAGCTACCCCCTGCAATATACCAGCTACCCCCTGTAATATACCAGTTACCCTCTGCAATATACCAGCAACCCTATGTAATATACCAGCTACCCCCTGTAATATACCAGCTACCCCCAGTGATATACCAGGTACCACCTGCAATATACCAGCTACCCCATGTAATATACCAACTACCCCCTGTAATATACTAGCTACCCCTGTAATATACCAGCTACACCCTGAAATATACCAGCTACCCCCAGAATATATCAGCTACCCCTCTTCAAGGGGGGCTCCTTGGCGTGGTGAAGAGGCTCTTGGTCTGAGGAATTAGACCTGTCGGTCTCCTTCCTCAGACCGAACCTAATTACCCCCCAATCCCCCGTCCCTTATCCCATCCTCCCCATCCTCCCCTTTTTCCTTTCCTCCTCCTCCTCCCCACCCCTCCCTTTTGCCCTTCCTTTTTGGCCTTTGGGATTTTTTTTTTTTTTTTTTTTTTTTTTTTTTTTTTTCACAGGCACGCTAGTTCCTAGGTAGGGGAAAGGGTACCGGGGTCCATCCCATTCTGTTGAGGTTCTTGGTGGTGGCGTAGTTTGCCGTGGAATCTGGATGGATTGCCTGGGGATGTCCCGATCCCTCTCTGGTATCCCGGAGGGAGGCTTTGGGTGTCTCTCGTGCGACGGGTGTGTCTCTGGAAGCCACCTTTCGGATTCCGGGGGTGGTGGCCGAAGGAGGTATGCTTTGTGGCGGATTTTCGGCCGCCCTCTCTTTTGTCCACCAAGGTAGCTCGGCAGATGTGAGGTTGCTATCCCGGATTGCCGGTTTACTGGCACGATGGGTAGGGTATGGCATGGGTTCCATGCTGCAGCTGCGCAACTTGCGGTGCTGAGGTCCTCTTGGGCGCAGAGGGAGATTTCTGGCCCTTTCATTCCTCCTAGGAATTATCCCTCCCCGTCCCCCCTTTTTTTATTCTTTTTTTTATTTTTATTTTCTTTTCTTCTTTCTTTTTTTTCTTAAAAACAAAAAGAGAGAAGTAAACTAACTATTGCAGCCCTAGTCCATGAACCTGCTACCCCTGGGCCCCTTCTTGATACCGCACCCCGTTCTGACCCTGCCTCATCTTTGGACCACTCTTCGGACACTCCTCATGCCTCTGTACCTCTTGCCGGTGCTGTTTCCTCACCCGCTTCAGGTACTGAGGCCTCGACTGACTCCTTCGATTTATCTGACCTTCGCTCTCCTCTGACTATGTTTCCTGCCTCTCCCTCTATGGTGCGGCAATTTTTGAATTGCCGGCCCATTCCACGTCGGACCAACTCTGGTCCCATGCCTAAACGCCAACGACAATTACCTGCTGATGATACTTCTCCACCTTCTCGTTCTTCTGAGAAAAGATCAACACGTCCTTCACTCCCTTTTCCACACTCAGTTTCAGACTGCACAATGGACTTAAAATTCTCACTTTACGACCGACTTCCTCTACTGCCTATCTTCCTGACCACAGTATTGGCAAGGCACTCCTATGCCATGTTGGTAAAGATATTTCTTTTCATGCTCTTAAGAGCAGTACACGCATCATCACCGTACAGAATGCTACCCAGGCTCATGAGCTTTCTCGTCTTTCCCATACGATACTGTCCTGTCACTATTGAAAAAATCTTTCCCCTCAATTTCTTGTAGTGGTACCGTCATTCTGCCCCATACCATAGTTCAACAAAATTTCCAACATGTGGCACTGACATTCTTGAACAGCGGGAAAACTCCAAGATCTCCAATCCTCAGGTAGACACTTACTTTTCTTCCTGCCTGCGGGCGGAGACGATACCCTAGCAATGGGCTCTTTTAACTTTTGACAGCCGGAACTCCCATCCTCAGTTTATGTAGCAGGACATGGGTTTAAACAGTTCGAAAGGTGATTCCCTACACCGCAACAGTGTAAAATTGTTGGCGATTTGGCCATCCAGCGAAATATTGCAGATCTATCGCCGAATGCCTGGTCTGTGGTGCCGATGACCATTCTAATATGTCTTGCAATCGACCTCCCTCTTGCTTAATTGTCATGAGGCTCACCCTTCATACTCTAGCGTTGTCAAGTCTACTTAAACGAGCGGGGAATCCGTTACCTCAAAAGGGGAGAAGGTCTCCCTTATGCCCTGGCAGTTTCTCATCTCCGCCCCCAAGGGAGACTACTTCGTGTTCTTTTTCCCATGTTTCAAAACATCCCCCCACTTCTTGGATCCCAAACTTCTGCAACCACCTCTGGGTTACCTCTCCCATAGTCACTCCTGATCTATTTTTTTTGCTGTTTTAGGCTCAGACGTCCCTACTTCAACGCCTCAGTCTGATCTTGCTTCTTCGGTTCTCCCTCACAAGCCCCAGTAGCGACGAGATCTGTATGACACCTCCTCCTAATCGTCCCTTACTTCTCAAAAGCAAAAAAAAGGTCCGGTAACACCTCCTACCATCTTCACCTCCTCATTTTACCTTCCCTGTCTCTGTACCGGTTCTTCCCCTTTCACTGGCTCTGTTACAAGTGTAGAGGTTCACCCTCCTCCTCATACTGTACCTTCCTCCCCTGTTCCCTCCCAAGTTTCTTCCTCTTCTGCCCCTCCCAGGTTTCTGCCTCTTCTGTCCCCTTTCACGCTTCTCCAGTTCCCTCCACCCTTTCGCCCTCCCCTACCTTGGTACAGTCCATTACAGTTTCCCAAACTTTACTCTCCTCCCCTACCATTTCTAATATTGTCTCCCATACGACATCTCTGAATTCCGAAACACATGAAGCAATCTCTGAATATATTGCAGAGACCCAAACCATCAATGGACACTGATCCACCCTCTGTTCCTTCTCTCTCCTCTGCTCCATCTGCGCAACCCTTTCTTCACAGCGCACCATTCCTTCCCCTGCTTTAACGTTTTCCACTGCCTCCGCATGTGGACTTTTCTAAACCCCCCTAGTCCATAGGAACCCTAACCGCAGATTCCAGGTACTTTATCATTCCAATCATGGCCTAATTTTCAGTGGAATATATGCATCCTCAGGGGTAATCAAAGGGGAGCTTCAGATGTTTCTCTCCCATTTCCCCTGTGGTGCTTGCTTACAGGAACCAAAATTACACTCTGCAGTTATCTCTCCATCTCAGGCTATAATTTTGTATTCTTCAGATCCTTTTCCTGATGAGACCTTTAATGAAAGTGCCCTTCTTCTACGCACTGATATCCGTACCATCAGCTATTTGTTCATACTCGCTGCATTACACAGCACCCCGTATCCACTTGCATGGTGGTATACACTCTGTTCTTTATATCTCTCTCCTTCTCGGGCATTATCTATTCCGGATATTGCCTTTCTTGTTTCGTCTTACCGCCACCAATTCTGTTACTTGGCGATTTTAATGCCCACCATTTCCTCTGGGGGGGTTTCACTGTGATTCCCGTGGCATTCAGTTAGAGGCTTTTTCTTGCCACCCACCCCCTCCATTTTTTAAATACGGGTTACTCACACCCATTTTGATCCTCGGACTCACATTTTCCTCATGCATCGATCTCTCAGTCTGCTCTTCCTCCCTGCATTAGACTTCATTTGGGTCTGTTCTCCCGGACTTACATGACAGCGATCATTTCCAATTTAAATTTTTACTTCCCCTTCTTATTCACCACCACTTCGTATCCCATGCTGGCAATTTGATCAGGCAAATTGGAACCTTTACTCACACCTAACTGTTTTTAGAGAGGTTCCTTCTTCGTCCTCCATCGATGAGCTTTTACACTTCTTCTCGTCCTCCATTTTAACCGCAGCTTCTAATTGTATACTCCAAACTTCGGGCAGGCATTCTCAGAAATGCGTGCCTTGGTGGTCCCCTGCTTGTGCTCGTGCAGTACGTTTGAAATACGCTGCATGGGGCAGATACCAGTACAATAGAACCACGGAGAGACTTCTTGATTTTAAGCAGAAGCGTGCGATCGCTCGCCATGTCATCCGTGATGCTAAAAGCACTTGCTGGCGAGATTATGTCTCCACCATCACCTCTGCTTCCTCTATGAGTGCAGTCTGGAAAAAAGTACGAAAACTGAGTGGTAAATATTCTCCTGACCCGGCTCCCATTCTGTGGGTTGCCGGTGTTGATATGCCCCTCATTTCTTTCCTCAAAGTCTGCCAGAGAGTTAGCACCCTTGAACTTTTCTTCTCTCAGAGAAGAACATATAATGTGCCTTTTACACTTCAAGAACTGGAGGCGACACTCTCAGCTTGCCGATCATCGGCAGCTGGGCCCGACGACATTCATATTCGTATGCTACAACATTTACATCAGTCAGCCCTTGCTGTCCTATTGCGCCTTTACAATCTTATTTGGTCACAAGGAGTTCTTCCACAGCTGTGGAAATCCGCCATTGTTCTCCCTTTCCGCAAACCAGGCACTACGGGACATGAAGCCTCCCACTATCGTCCCATTGCTCTTACCAGTGCAGTTTGAAAAGTGATGGAACGCCTAATAAATAAACGTTTAGTGTGGTATTTAGAAACACACAACAGTCTCTCCACTCGTCAATATGGCTTTCGTAAGGGTCGTTCTACCATAGACCCCTTACTACGCTTGGATACATATGTTCGTAATGCCTTTGCAAATAACCACTCAGTTATTGCCATATTTTTTGACCTTGAGAAGGCATATGACACAACTTGGAGGTATATAATATTTAGCCCAAGCCCACTCCTTAGGCCTTCGAGGCAATCTACCATCCTTCCTTAAGAACTTTTTAACTGACAGGCATTTCCGAATTCGGGTTAATAATGTGCTCTCCCCGGACTTTATCCAAGCTGAAGGTGTCCCCCAGGGATGTGTTCTGAGCACAACACTTTTTCTCCTTGCTATTAATGATTTGGCCTCTAGTCTTCCATCAAATATTTGGTCATCACTCTATGTTGATGACTTCGCTATTGCATGTGCAGGCGCTGATTGTCACCTCATTACAGTTTCTCTCCAGCATGCAGTCGACCGTGTTTCCAATTGGGCCCACCACACATGGTTTTTAAATTTTCCAGCACTAAAACCCACCAAATTACTTTCACTAGACGCTCTGTCATCTCCGATCATCCTTTGTACCTCTATGGTTCCCGTATCCCTGAACGTGATACAGTCAAGTTTCTGGGCCTCCTCTTTGACCGTAGGTTATCCTGGAAACCTCACATTACCTCTCTGAAGGCAACTTGTCACAGCCGGCTGAACCTTCTTAAAACCCTTGCTCATCTTTCATGGGGAGCTGATCGTCGAACCCTCCTTCGCCTACATTCCACCCTCATTTTATCGAAACTTGATTATGGTGACCAGATCTATTCAGCGGCATCTCCTGCTACTCTCTCTAGCCTTAACCCCATTCATCACCAGGGATTACGTTTATGCCTTGGTGCTTTTCGCTCTTCCCCTGTCGAGAGCCTCTATGCAGAAGTGAACGTTCCATCCTTATCCGATCGCCATGATGCCCATTGCCTTTGCTCTCATGATCTCCGCAATCCTTCCATTTATAGAATGGTCACTGATATTAGTAGACATTCTTCATTTGTTCGCCGCCCCTGTTTACTTCGTCCCTTCTCTCTTCGCCTTCATTCGCTCTTGTTTTCTCTTCAATTACCACCTTTCTGTGTTCATGTAGCATCTCACTTTTCCCTACCCCCCTGGGAAGTTCCAGCTGTTCAAGTCTGTTCTTTCTCTCTCCCTTGCTCGAAAGCCCAACTGTCTACGGTCGCTTCCCGCTCTCTTTTTCTTGACCACTTCCACTCTCATTCTCATGCCATTGCTGTGTTCACAGATGGCTCTAAGTCTTCTGACGGCGTAGGATTCACAGCAGTGTTTCCGGACAGCGTCGTACGCGGGCATTTACTATCTTCGGCTAGTATTTTTATTGCTGAATTGTATGCCATCTTTGCAGCACTTATCCATATTGCATCTATGCCTGTGTCATCGTTTGTGGTTGTCTCAGACTCCCTTAGTGCTTTACAGGCTATACAGAAATTTGATACACCTCACCCCTTAGTCCTCCGTATCCAACTTTGGCTACCCCGCATCTTTACCAAGCATAAAGATATTGTTTTTTGTTGGGTCCCTGGTCATGTTGACGTACAGGGCAATGAACAGGCAGACACTGCTGCGTGGTCAGCAGTACATGACCTACCAGTTTCATATAAAGGTATTCCATTTACGGACTATTTTGCTGCAATATCTTCCCACCTTCACACCCGTTGGCAACAACGTTGGTCTACTATGCTCGGCAACAAACTTCAATCTATTAAACCGAGTATAGGTTACTGGCCGTCTTCTTATCGCCAGTGTCGAGGTTGGGAGACTACTCTCTCCCATCTTCGCATTGGCCATAATAGTCTTACTCATGGATATCTCATGGAGAGGCGCCCTGCTCCTCTCTGTGAGAATTGCCAAGCTCCATTATCAGTCATCCACATTCTGTTGGCCTGCCCACTTTATCAATGAGCACGCAGAATTTACCGCTGTCGTCGTCTTCGCCCTGCTGCTCTCTCTTTACCTTCCCTTCTCGCTGATGGACCCACCTTTCATCCGGACTCTCTCATTGACTTTTTGACAACAACTGACTTACTTCACAAATTCTGATACCTTCAGCCCTTTCTACATCAATCTCTTGCTACCCTCTACCCCCGTATTATCCCCTGCCCCGCTGTTTTTTGTAACCTACTGATCATCACTCCTCCCTTCTGCAATCCAATACCCTCGTTCCTTCCATACCCTGCAGCGCTGTATAGCCCTTGTGGCTTAGCACTTCTTTTTGATTATAATAATAATAATATCAGCTACCCCCTGTAATATACCAGCTACCACCTGCAATATACCAGCAACCCAATGTAATATACCAGCTACCCCCTGTAATATACCAGCTACCCCTGTAATATACCAGCTACCCATTGTAATATACCAGCTACCCCAGGAATATACGAGCTTCCCCGTGTAATATACCAGCTACCCTTGGAATATACCAACTACCACCTGCAATATACCAGCTACCTCTGCAATATAGCAGGCACCCCCTGCAATATGCCAGCTACCACTTCAATATACCAGCTACCACTGCAATACACCAGCTACCCCTTACAATATACCAGCTACCCCCTGCAATATACCAGCTATCCCTGCAATATACCATCTACATCTGCAATATACCAGCTACTCCTGCAATACACCAGCTACCCCTTGCAATATAGCACCTACTCCTTGCAATATAACAGCTACCTCATGCAATGTACCAGGTACCCCCTGCGATATACCAGCTACCCCTGCAATATACCAGCTAACCCTGCAATATACCAGCTACTCCCTGCAATATAAAAGCTGCCGGTGCAATATACCAGCTACCCCCTGCAATATACCACCTACTACCTGCAATATACCATCTACCCCATGCAATATACCAGCTACCCTTCAATATACCAGCTACCCCTGCAATATACCAGCAACACCTTGCAATATACCAGTTACCCCCTGCAATATACCAGCTACCCCCTGCAATATACCATCTGCCCCTGCAATATACCAGCTATCCCCTGCAACATACGAGCTACCCTCTGCAATATACCAGGTTCCCCCTGCAATATACCAGCTACCTCCTGTAATATACCAGCTACCTCCTGTAATATACCAGCTACCACCTGCAATATACCAGCTACCCCCTTTAATATACCAGCTACCAGCTGTAATATACCAGCTACTCCTGTAATATACCAGCTACCCCCTGCAATGAACCAGCTACCCCCTGCAATATACCAGCTTTCCCTGCAATATACCAGCTACACCTGCAATATACCAGCTTCCCCTGCAATACACCAGCTACCCCTTGCAATATACCAGGTACCACCTGCAATATAGCAGCTACTCTCTGCAATATACCAGCTACCCCCTGTAGTATACCAGCTACTCCCTGCGACATACCAGCTACCCCTGCAATATCCCAGCTTCCCTTGTAATATACGAGCTACCCCCTGTAATATAGCAGCTACCCCTGTAATATACCAGCTACGAACTGTATTATACCACCTACCCCCGGAATAAACCAGCTTCCCCCTGTATTATACCAGCTACCCTTGGAATTTATCAACTACCACCTGCTATATACCAGCTACCACCTGCAATATACCAGCTACCCCTGCAATATACCAGCTACCACTGCAATACACAAGCTACCCCTTGCAATATACCAGTTACCCCTCTGCAATATACCATCTGCCCCTGCAATATACCAGCTACCCCCTGCAATATACCAGTTACCCTCTGCAACATACCAGGTTCCCCCTGCAATATACCAGCTACCTCCTGTAATATACCAGCTACCCCCTGTAATATACCAGCTACCATCTGCAATATACCAGCTACCCCCTGTAATATACCAGCTTCCAGCTGTAATATACCAGCTACTCCTGTAATATACCAGCTACCCCCTGTAATATGCCAGCTACCCCCGGAAAATACCAGCTTCCCCCTGTAATATACCAGCTACTCTTGGACTATACCAGCTACCACCTGTAATGACTGCAACAAGTTATACGTGGGCGAACATCAAGGGACCTCCAAACACGTATTTCAGAACACCAATACGCAAGCAGGTCTGACGACACAAGGAATGCCTGCGTACAACACCGTAATTCACACAACCACTTGATAAACTACAGAAACTCAAGACTTATCGCCACAGAAGACAACACTCAATACCGAAGAATCCTGGAATCATCACTCATTTCTATATCCGACAACTTCATCCAGAATAGTGGCTTCTATAACATAGCTGAACCACTTGCCAAGAAACTTCTTCATCGCTATCCCACATAAGAACACTGTAGAAGGTCTGCTCACAAACTTATCCAATCTCCTTTCCAAGCTACCCAAGTTTTTAGACTCTATAACCCCACTCGGTACATCATCAGATGCAGCATTCTTCACCTGACCTCAGCCGGACTATAAATACTCGCGTTCCTTCCACCCCAGGTAGTTCTGTTTGTGACTTGAAAAAGCCCACTGTGTGGGCGAAACGTAGTCAATAAAGGATCACATTATACTGCATGTGTGTTTATATTGCCATTGTGTCGGTATTTTATACCATTTATTTCCAGCTACCACCTGCAATATATCAGCTGCCCCTGCAATATACCAGCTATCCCTGCAATATACCAGCTACCCCTGCAATACACCAGCTACCCCCTGCAATAAACCAGCTACCCCCTGCAATATACCAGCTTTCCCTGCAATATACCAGCTACACCTGCAATATACCAGCTTCCCCTGCAATACACCAGCTACCCCTTGCAATATACCAGGTACCACCTGCAATATACCAGCTACCCTCTGCAATATACCAGCTACCCCCTGCAGTATACCAGCTACTCCCTGCAACATACCAGCTACCCCTGCAATATCCCAGCTTCCACCTGTAATATACCAGCTACCCCCTGTAATATAGCAGCTACCCCTGCAATATACCAGCTACCCCCTGAAGTATACCAGCTACTCCCTGCAACATACCAGCTACCCCTGCAATATTCCAGCTTCCACCTGTATTATACCAGCTACCCCCGGAATATACCAGCTTCCCCATGTATTATACCAGCTACCCTTGGAATTTATCAACTACCACTTGCAATATACCAGCTACCACCTGCAATATGCCAGCTACCCCTGCAATACACCAGCTACCACTGCAATACACCAGCTAACCCTTGCACTATACCAGCTACTCTCTGCAATATACCAGTTATCCTTGCAATATACCAGCTACATCTGCTGTCATGTAGGGGGGTAATGATTAGGGGAATATGGGGGTAAGAGGAGGGAGTCAGTAGGGGGGGACAGGCGAGGCAGTAGGAGGGATGAGTGCAGAGGTCGGTATATAATGTGAGGTCACTCATGACTACAACTTCACCTCTCATTGCTCTACCCTCCACGCTACTCGCCCTCTCACTGCTTTAACTAAACATAAATAAATGGAGAAATGAGTAAATAACGAGGACAGTGAATATTACCATTCTACTCAAACACAGTTTATTATTAAGTCTTTGTGCAATAATATATTTGGGAACAGGAGAACATCATTGGGGTTTAGATAAATGGGGAAGTACATATAAATAGTTAGACAGGGTACACAATGAACTAGACGAAAATGAATATAACTTACAATATGGTTGAGAGGATAGTTCATCACAGGAACTAAGCCACAGGTCCCAAGACCTACATAGCACGAGTACTGCGCCAAGCCAGTACTCTTCCCAATGCCTCCAACAGTCTCCTGTAGAGACTTCAGCAGCCTTCTCCCAAGCCCTGCACCCCAGCAGCAGCTCCTTTTTGCTCAGAGCTCTGCGCCTCGGCCAGAGCTCCGCACGAATCTCCCCTGCTCAGCTGTTCCTTGGGCTTATATTGTCCCGAGAGCACCCCCCACAATGAGGTGTGCACATGCGGTGTTGATCTGACGCCGAGGTCTGACGTCGTCCAGAACAAAAGACCTCAGTCTTAAACCGAAAAGGCGTGGCTGACAGACGTTTGCCAAGGAAAGGTGTGACCATATAATTGGTTAAATTAGGTCTCCCCAGAGACCTCACAAGCCCAGCTGAGCTACATCACATCCCCCTTTCTCCCCCAATTTAAAATATCTGAGAACTAGGACAATTTGTCCTAAGTTAATAGGCTATTTTAATCCTAACCCCTTAAATGTATTACAATACAAAGACAAAATTATACATAATACAAAATCATTCAACTACATATATTTCCCTCAACCTTCTCATCTACCACAAGGCAGCGTAATCAGTATACCTCGCAGTTGGCCAGCATGATAGTTGCTCTCTGGTGCAAAGCCTCCTTACCTGTCATTTCTCCTTAAACCTAAATATCGGGCTCCAGTGCCTTCCCTACTTCTACTAGAAATGCACTAGCCAATGCTAGTCACCCTCGCACATTAACCATTGGGCCAAACCTCTCTAGGCTTCTTTGGCATGGAAAACTGCTCCAACAGGTTGCATTCTTTCAAGTAACTGCAACTGGACCACTTCACGACCACCAAGGTCGCATTTCAGCACACTTCACATGCACACTACAACATCTGAAAATCGAGACAGGGCAGGCATCGCAGCTAAGACCCTCCATTATCGTATGCCACTACTAGGATTCACTGGCCTCATAAAACAAGGCGGCCATAATCACTGGACCTTATTCAAGGTCACCTTATTTCACACAGGTAACACTAACACTTCAGGCAAGTCAAAGTAGGCTGGGGACATCTCACTCTCTTAATTGTCTCTCATGGCTGGCAGGGCATCCCCGCATACAGTTCCTGCAGGTCGACCAGCAAGGCAGGATACACCTCCATACCACCCTTGAAAGCAGGCTGGTCCCAGCAGCTGGAGTCCATCTCCGAGACTCACGTCCTTCCACATCTCCGAGGATGGCAATTCCTTCATAGTCGATTCTCATGTCCTGGCACACCAGCCAGAATCCCTCACACACCACTGCAGCATCACTGCCATCTTCTCCTCTTGAGCTAGGCAGCATCGCAGCATCACAGCACGGCCACAGCATATCCATCATCACAGCACGGCCGTATCACAGCAGCACACAGCCCGGCCACAGCATCGCAGCACGGCTACAGCATCACAGCACTGTCTCCTCATCTCAGCATCACAGCACGGCCGCAGCATCTCAACATCACAGCAGCACACAGCACGGCCACAGCATCGCAGCACGGCTACAGCATCTCACCACGGAAACAGCATCGCAGCACGGCTGCAGCATCTCAGCAGCATCACAGCAGCCGACATCAGCAGTAGCAGGCTATGGTCAGTTGCTCGAGGTGATGTGAGGTCACTTCAGGTCATCAGCAGCAGGTGCGGTCACCCATCCCTTGCAACTGCGGGTAACTGGCGGTCCGCGGGTGATGGTCACAGAGGTGGGTGACACAGACAGACACCCACTACACTGAATGACAGACCAGGGCAGCAATACATCTACTGGGGCACATCAACTGGGTGACGGGCACATCAGGTGGATAATAATCATAGGCAGCTCTTCAGTGGGTGACAGTTGTGGGTTAGTCTTCCAAAGAGGGCTGGGTGACTTCTCATTCCTCTGTAAATATTCAATTTCGGCCAGTAATTGCTTCCCCCAAAAGTCTCACCCAAATACTGATATTCTCCACCATTTATCTCAAACCAACAACCAACTCCAAAAAACATAATGTTACACCCAAACAATTACTCAGACCCACCGTCTGAAAAAAAGGTCAGTTAAGGTCATTAGGATTATAATATCGCACTGATATTTACTTTAACTTTACACACACAAGAAAAAAAAATGGTAGCATAATATAATTATAACAGAGCAACCAAAAATAAGGCACATGGGACTTGTTCCTACTATAAAAATAATAAGAACCACCACCGCTCAGACACCATGTCATGTAGGAGGGTAATGATTAGGGGAATATGGGGGTAAGAGGAGGGAGTCAGTAGGTAGGGGACAGGCGAGGCAGTAGGAGGGATGACTGCGGAGGTCGGTAGGTAACATGAGGTCAATGGTAACTACAACTTCACCTCTCATTACTCTACCCACCACACTACTCACCCTCTCACTACTTTAACTAAACATAAATACATGGAGAAATGAGTAAATAACGAGGACAGTGAATATTACTATTCTACTCAAACACAATTTATTATTAAGTCTTTGTACAATAATATATTTGGGAACAGGAGAACATCAATGGGGTTTAGATAAATGGGGTGGTACATATAAATAGTGAGACAGGGTACACAATGAACTAGACGAAAATTAATATAACTTAAATATGGTTCAGAGGACAGTTCATCACAGGAACTAAGCCACAGATCCCAAGACCTACACAGCACAAGTACTGCGCCAAGCCAGTACTCTGCCCAATGCCTCCAACAGTCTCCTCCAGAGACTTCAGCAGCCTTCTCCCGAGCCCTGCACCCCAGCAGCAGCTCCTCTTTGCTCAGAGCTCTGCACCCAGGCCAGAGGTCCGCACGAATCTCCCCTGCTCAGCTGTTCTTTGGGCTTATATTGTTCTGAGATCACCGCCGACAATGAGGTGTGCACACGTGTTGTTGGTCTGACGCCATCCAGGAAAAAAGACCTCAGTCTTAAGCCGAAAAGGCGTGGCTGACAGACGTTTGCCAAGGCAAGGTGTGACCACATAATTGGTTAAATTAGGTCTCCCCAGAGACCTCACAAGCCCAGCTGAACTACATCACACTGCAATATACCAGCTACCCCTGCAATACTCCAGCTACCCTTTGCAATATACCAGCTACCCACTGCAATATACCAGCTACCCCCTGCAATGTACCACCTACCCCCTGCAATATACCAGCTACCACTGCAATATACCAGTTACCCCTGCAATACATCAGCTACCCACTGCAATATACCAGTTACCCCCTGCAATATACCATCTAGCCCCAGCAATATACCATCTGCCCTTGAAATATACCAGCTATCCACTGCAATATACCAGCTTCCCCTTGCAATATACCAGCTACCCTCTGTAATATGCCAGCTACACCCTGTAATATAACAGTTACCTCCAGCAATATACCAACTACCCCCCATAATACACCATCTACCCCCTGTAACATACGAGCTACACCAGTAATATACCAGCTACCCCCTGTAAAATGCCAGCTACCGCAGGAATATACCAGCTTCCCCCTGTAATATACCAGCTACACTTGGAATATACCAGCTAACACCTGCAATATACCAGCTACCCTTGCAGTATACTAGCTACCCCCTGCAATATACAAGCTACCCCTGAAATATACCGGCTACCCCTGCAATACACCAGCTACCCCCTGCAATATACCAGCTACACCCTGCAATATACCAGCTATCCCTGCAATATACCAGCAACGCCTGCAATATACCAACTTCCCCTGCAATGCATCAGCTACACCTTGCAATATACCAGCTACCCCCTGCATTATACAAGCTACCACCTGCAATATACCAGCTACCCCGTGCAATGTAGCAGCTACCCCTGCAATATACCAGCTACCCCCTGCAATGTATCAGCTACCCCCTGCAATATACCAGCTACTATCTGCAATATACCAGCTACCCGTGCAATATACCAGCTGCCCCTGCAATATACCAGCTACCCCCTGCAATATACCAGCTGCTCCCTGCAATATACCAGGTACCCCATGTAATATACCAGCTACCCCTGTAATATACCAGCTACCCCCTGTAATATACCACATACCCCCAGAATATACCAGCTATACCATGTAATATACAAGCTACCCCTTGAATATACCAACTACCTCCTGCAATATACCAGCTACCCCTGCAATATACCAGCTACCCCATGCAATATCCCAGCTACACCTGCAATATACCAGCTACCACTGCAATACACCAGCTACCCCTTGCAATACCAGCTACCCCCTGCAATATACCAGCTACTCCTTCAATATACCAGCTACCCTTGTAATATACCAGCTACCACTGCAATATACCAGTTACCCCCTGTAATATACCAGCTACCCCATGTAATATACCAGCTAACCCTGCAACCTACCAGCTACCCCCTGCAATATACCAGCTACCCTCTGTAACATACCAGCTACCCCTTGTAATATACCAGCTACCCCTGCAATATACCAGCTACCCCCTGTAACATAACAGCCACCCCCTGTAATATACCAGCTACCCCTGTAATATACTAGCTACCCCCTGCAATGTACCACCTACCCCCTGTAATATACCAGCTACCCCTGTAATATACCAGCTACCTTCTGTAATATACCAGCAACCCACGCAATATACCAGCTACCCCCTGTAATATACCATCTACCCCTGCAATATACCAGCTACCTTTGCAACATGCCAGCTACCCTTGCAATATACCAGCTACCCTCTGCAATATACCAGCTACGTCTGCAATATACCAGCTACACTGTAATATATCAGCTACCCCCTGCAACATACCAGCTACCCACTATAATATACCAGCTACCACCTGCAATATACCAGCTACCCCCTGTAATAAACCTGCTACCCCTGTAATACCAGCTACCCTCTGCAATATACCAGCTACCCCTGTAATAAACCTGCTACCCCTGTAATACCAGCTACCCTTTGCAATATACCAGCTACACCTGCAATGTAGCTGCTACCCCTGCAATATACCAGCTACCCTCTGCAATATATCAGCTACCCTCTGCAATATACCAGCTTCTATCTGCAATATATCAGGTACCCGTGCAATATACCAGCTGCCCCTGCAATATACCAGCTACCCCCTGCAATATACCAGCTACTCCCTGCAATATACCAGGTACCCCATGTAATATACCAGCAACCCCTGTAATATACCAGCTACCCCCTGTAATATACCACATACCCCCGGAATATACCAGCTATACCATGTAATATACAAGCTACCCTTTGAATATACCAACTACCTCCTGCAATATACCAGCTACCCCTGCAATATTCCAGCTACCCCATGCAATATCCAAGCTATCCTGCAATATACCAGCTACCACTGCAATACACCAGCTACCCCTTGCAATACCAGCTACCCCCTGCAAAATACCAGCTACCACTGAAATATACCAGCTACCCTTGTAATATATCAGCTACCACTGCAATATACCAGCTACCCCCTGTAATATACCAGCTACTCCTGCAATATACCAGCTACCCCATGTAATATACCAGCTACCCCTGCAACATACCAGCTACCACCTGCAATATACCAGCTACCCCTGTAATATACCAGCTACCCCTTGTAATATACCAGCTACCCTCTGCAATATACCAGCTACCCTCTGTAACATACCAGATACCCCTTGTAATATACCAGCTACCCCTGCAATATACCAGCTACCCCCTTTAACATAACAGCCAGCCCCTGTAATATACCAGCTACCCCTGTAATATACTAGCTACCCCCTGTAATGTACTACCTACCCCCTGTAATATACCAGCTACCCCTGTAATATACCAGCTACCCTCTGTAATATACCAGCAACCCCCGCAATATACCAGCTACCCCTGTAATATACCATCTACCCCTGCAATATACCAGCTACCCCTGCAATATACCAGCTACCCCTGCAATATACCAGCTACCCCTGCAATATACCAGCTACGTCTGCAATATACCAGCTACACTGTAATATATCAGCTACCCCCTGCAACATACCAGGTACCCATTATAATATACCAGCTACCACCTGCAATATACCAGCTACCCCCTGTAATACACCAGCTACCCCTGTAATACCAGCTGCCCTCTGCAATATACCAGCTAAACCCTGTAATAAACCAGCTACCCCTGTAATATACCAGCTACCCACTGTAATATACCAGCTACAACCTGCAATATACCAGCTACCCCCTGCAATATACCAGCAATCCCCTGCAATATACCAGCTTCCCCCTACAATATACCAGCTACCCCCTTTAATATACCAGCTAACCCCTGCAATGTACCAGGTACCCCCTGTAAATAACAAAAAGGCACAATACCGTGACTGGAACAATACACAAATAACCCGCACATAAAAGAGAAGCTTACGACGACGTTTCGGTCCGACTTGGACCATTGACAAAGTCACACCAGGTGGGATGCCGGGTAATATGCGTGGAAGCTGTCGGTAGTAATACAATTTAGTACTAGTACTACTAGTACTAGTAGTAGAACTATAGTACTACTACTACTACAAAATTCTATATAACTACCGACAGGATAACATACACATTGCACCAAACAGCCGGCCTCCCACCTGGTGTGACTTTGTCAATGGTCCAAGTCGGACCGAAACGTCGTCGTAAGCTTCTCTCTTTTATGTGCGAGTTATTTGTGTATCGTTCCAGTCACGGTATTGTGCCTTTTTGTTATTTATTTGAGGTGTGAGTGGCAGCATACTCCAGGTATACCTCAGACTATGTTGAGGTGTGAGTGGCAGCATACTCCAGGTATACCTCAGACTATGTTGAGGTGTGAATGGCAGCATACTCAGGTATACCTCAGAATATGTTGAAGTGTGAGTGGCAGCATACTCCAGGTATACCTCAGACTATGTTGAAGTGTGAATGGCAGTATACTCGAGGTATACCTCAGACTATGATTAAGTGCTAGTTGCACCATACTCCAGGTATACCTCAGACTATGTTGAAGTGTGAGTTGCAGCATACTCCAGGTATACCTCAGACTACTTTGAGGTTTTAGCAGCAGCATACTTCAGGTATACCTCAGACCATATTGAGATGTGAGCAGCAGCATACTTCAGGTATACCTCAGACTATGTTGAGGTGTGAGTGGCAGCATACTCCAGGTATACCTCAGAATATGTTGAGGTGTGAGTGGCAGCATTCTTCAGGTATTCCTCAGAATATGTTGGGGTGTGAACGGCAGCATACTCCAGGTATACTTTAGAATATGTTTGATGTGTGAATGGCAGTATACTCCAGGTATGCCTCTGACTATGTTGAGAAGTGAGTGGCAGCATACTCAAGGTATAACTCAGACTATGTTGGGGTGTGAGTGGCAGCATACTCCAGGAATAACTCATACTATGTTGAGGTTTGAGCGGCAGCATATTCCAGGTATACTTCACTCTATGTTGAGGTGTGAGAGGCAGCATACTCCAGGTATACTTCAGACTATGTTGAATTGTGAGTGGCAGCATACTCCAGGTATACCTCAGACTATGTTGAGTGTGAGCGGCAGCATACTTCAGTTATTGCTCAGACTATGTTGAGGTGTGAGCGGCAGCATACTTCAGGTATTGCTCAGACTATGTTGAGGTGTGAGCGGCAGCATACTTCAGGTATACCTCCGACTATACAGAGGAGTGAGTGCTACCATCCTCAGTACTATAGTAGCTCAGACTATGTTAAGGAGTGAGCAGGACCGTCCTCAGTAACTGCGTACTCAACTATGTTGAGGAGTGAGCAGCACTATCCTCAGTACTGTCGTAGCTCAGACTATGTTGAGGAGTGAGCAGCACTATCCTCAGTACTGTCGTAGCTCAGACTATGTTGAGGAGTGAGCAGCACTATCCTCAGTACTGTCGTAGCTGAGACTATGTTGAGGAGTGAGCTGCACCATCCTCAGTACTGTCGTAGCTCAGACTATGTAGAGGAGTGAGCTGCACCGTCCTCAGTACTGTCGTAGCTCAGACTATGTAGAGGAGTGAGCAGCACCATCCTCAGTACTGTCGTAGCTCAGACTATGTAGAGGAGTGAGCAGCACCTCCTCAGTACTGTCGTAGCTCAGACTATGTAGAGGAGTGAGCAGCACCATCCTCAGTACTGTAGTAGCTCAGACTATGTTGAGGAGTGAGCTGCACCATCCTCAGTACTGTAGTAGCTCAGACTATGTTGAGTAGTGAGCGGGCACCATCCTCAGTACTCTAGTAGCTCAGACTATGTTGAGGAGTGAGCGGGCACCATCCTCAGTACTGTAGTAGCTAGATTTATGTTGAGGAGTGAGCAGCACCATCCTCAGTACTGATTTAGCTCAGACTATGTTGAGGAGTGAGCAGCACCGTCCTCAGTACTGTCGTAGCTCAGACTATGTTGAGGAGTGAGCAGCACCATCCTCAGTACTGTCGTAGCTCAGACTATGTTGAGGAGTGAGCAGGACCGTCCTCAGTACTGTCGTAGCTGAGACTATGTTGAGGAGTGAGCAGCACTATCCTCAGTACTGTCGTAGCTGAGACTATGTTGAGGAGTGAGCAGCACCATCCTCAGTACTGTAGTAGCTCAGACTATGTTGAGGAGTGAGCTGCACCATCCTCAGTACTGTAGTAGCTCAGACTATGTTGAGGAGTGAGCAGCACCATCCTCAGTACTGTAGTAGCTCAGACTATGTTGAGGAGTGAGCTGCACCATCCTCAGTACTGTAGTAGCTCAGACAATGTTGAGGAGTGAGCAGCACCATCCTCAGTACTGTATAGCTCAGACTATGTTGAGGAGTGAGCTGCACCATCCTCAGTACTGTAGTAGCTCGGACTATGTTGAGGAGTGAGCTGCACCATCCTCAATACTGTAGTAGCTCAGACTATGTTGAGGAGTGAGCTGCACCATCCTCAGTACTGTAGTAGCTCAGACTATGTTGAGGAGTGAGCTACACTATCCTCAATACTGTAGTAGCTCAGACTATGTTGAGGAGTGAGCTGCAACATCCTTAGTGCTGCAGAGCCTCGGCTTTAATCCGCCAGAAGCAACTTTCTTTTGCAACTTCTGAACTTCGTCGTTGAGACAGAGGTATTGCTCCACCTTGATCACCTGCAACACAACACAAATTGCAGGTGAGTAGAGGGTCATTTTCTCGTTAACTAGTATGATGATGATAATAATAATAACAATAATAATAATAATAATAATAATAATAATAATAATAATAATAATAATAATAATAATAATAATAATAATAATAATAATAATAATAATGTTGACAGTAAGCCTACATGCCTTAGTTCCTAAGTTCCTCTGTAACATGCACTGCCCAATACAAACTAAGCAGATCACAACAAAGAGACTAAACAACTCCTGGCTTACAAACAACATCCTCAAATCTATTTATAAAAAACATTTATACGAAAATCAATTCATAATGGGTCTAATAACAGGAGATCTTACTAAACGTTACTCATCAGTACTAACCAGTCTAATAGGAGGCCCAAAAAACTGTATTATGAAAACAGATTTCATGACATAAAAGGTGATATTAGGAAGACCTGGAAAACCTTATCTGAAATTCTAGGATCAAAAAGCTGTCACAAAACAGAATGATTAACTTAAGTAAACCAGACGAACCTCTGCTACAGCCAACCGATACTGCCAACAAACTTAATGTCTTTTTCTCTACCGTAGGAACAAAACCAGCAAGTAAAATCCCGAGTTAAAACATTCAATCACAGGACTACCTCATTGACATCTACCTCATTGACATCTACTTCATTGACATCTACCTCATTGACATCTACCTCATTGAGAACTACCTCACTGACAACTACCTCACTGACAACTACCCTAATACTGAAACTCGCTTATCATCAAAACACTAAAGAACAAGACAGGGGACCTAAATAACTTACCACAACTCATGTATAAAAGAACTTCTTATGTGTTGTCACCAATTATTGCAACTCATTTTAACAAATCCATTGAATCTTCCACCTTCCCATCCATACTCAAGACAGCAAGAGTCACCCCGATCCTCAGAGTAGGTGATCCAACGGAGTTGGACAACTATAGGCCTATATCAAACCTGTCCATATCTAAAATCCTCGAAGAATTTATACACCAACAAATCTACTCCTATTTAGTATACCACAACATACTCAGCCCTTGCCAGTTTGGGCTCAGAAAAAATACTAATGATGCTATTATACATATGCTTGAACTAATATATTCTGCGCTCGAGAAAAATTAATTTCCCCTGGGACTGTTCATAGATTTACGAAAAGCTTTTGATACATTTGACCATGACATTTTGCATCAAAAACTCGAAATTACGAGGTCGGAGAACACTCTCTCGATTATTCAAAATCTTATCTTAAGAACAGAACCCAGTATATGTACACAAATGGAGCTCCACTACACAACCTGTTCTTGTTGGAATCCCACAAGGAAGTGTCCTTGGCCCACTTCTCTTTCTCTGGCTTCCCCTTATCTCTTCCTGTGAACAAGAACCTATATATATGTATATGTCGTGCCGAACATGTACATCTGGTTAATTAGCAAGAACTCATTTAAAATTAAGTCCTTTCTAAAATTTTCTCATATACGTTTAAAGATATATTTTTTTCATTAATGCTAATGCAAAAATTTTTAATTTTGCACCAAAAGAATCTTAGAAAACTTACCTAACCTTATTATAACAAGAACAATTTATTTTAGCCTAACCCAACTATATATATTTTAGATTTGTTTACAGTAATTTGATGCTAAACAAACACAGTGAAATATATTTTTTTCGTTAGGTTCAGAATGATTTTGGCGAAATTATTGCATACACAAATTTTCGCTTGTCTTACATGGCAAGATGAGCGTTGCTATTTAAGCCAAGATCGCAAGTTCTGCCTATTCGGCACGACATATATATACATATATTTCCCCATGGGTGTTGCCGTTTAGTGCCCCACCAATTACAAGCTCCGCCGCTCGCTACTCCCCCACCCTCATCCCCCATGCATGCATGCTGTCCTTCACCCGTCACCCCACAGCTGGCGCCCTCCCACCCCGACGATATCAGCAATGTCACAAGTAGTCGCGGGTTCCCAGGAATCTTCACGACAGAGCCAAAGCTGTCGTTCACGAGGCATCTGCCGGGTGTGCCACAGGGAATGCGCACTCAATCCCACATCTGGCAACATCCGTGCACACAATGGATGTCTAGGCTCCAGGAGAGCTCCAAATGAGAACAACCAACAGTCTCCCCCAGCAGACAGGGCTGACAGCTACCGTGACTTCACCTCTACAGAGGACCTCAAATCCGCAATCAAATTAACATCCACCAGGACTCTGACACACATCCTCAAAGCAGCTCGCCCTCAAGCTGCTAGCAAATTCACTGACCTTCTGAAGAAAGTCAACGATGCTCCTTCAAACAACAGATCCTGGCACAACTTGCTGCTTTTTGGCAATGCCTGTTTGGCTGTCCCACTAAGGAGGGACAAGTCACTAGCAACACATGCTATTAGGGCAATAAATGCATTCCCAGGGATGACAACGTCGTCCGTCTCCCACCTAGGGCGACAAACACCCGCCGGGCAAATGCCAACAACAGGACACCCGACACCTCAAAAATCAGAGCCCAAATTAGCAAAAAAAGTAGAAGAGGGTAATACTATTAGAGCTCTGAGACTTATAACCATTGAGGATACCATCGCTCCCAAGACGTCAGCACGGCGCAGCTCTGAAGGACAAACATCCACCCAGGCTCCCAGTACAACATTGACCTCCCTGACATTGCAGCAGGCGAAGAACATCTAACCTTACAGGATGCTGATGTGTATAAAGCTGCTATGTCATTTCCACAGGACTCAGCAGGAGGTTTCACCGGTTTAAGGCCTCAACACTTAAAACAAATACTCAATCCAGCACTTGGTGAGGTTTCAGAGAGGCTGCTGTCTGAACTCACCAAATTTTCCAACCTGTGACTGGCTGGCAGTGTCCCAGAGGCCATCAGACCCCTTTTCTTTGGTGCCTCATTGTGTGCCCTCTGGAAAAAGGATGGTGGAATCAGGCCCATTGCAGTGGGTAACACCCTTCGGCGCCTAGTCGCCAAGGCTGCAGTAAGAAGGGTGAGTCAAGAGGCTGCTGCAATGCTGAAAACCAACTCAGCTCGTTTCGGCGTTCAACAGGGCTGTGAAGCAGCTGCCCACGCATCACGAGTATATATCAAAAACATGTCCGATGAAAAAGCCTTGGTCAAATTGGACTTTGCCAATGCTTTCAACTCAGTCAGAAGGGATGCAGCTCTCCAAGCAGTTTATAGAAACTTCCCTTCCCTTTATCCCTTCATAGAATCGTGTTATAGTGTGACTTCCAAATTATTGTTTGGGGACCATGAAATTGACTCGTGTGAGGGCGTGCAACAGGGGACCCTCTCGCCCCCTTTCTATTTTGTTTGGTCTCAAAGGAAGTCACGGAGGCACTCTCCAGCGAGCTCAATATCTGGTTCCTGGACGACGGTACCCTAGCTGGTACAACAATCTCTCCTAGAAGGGCATCAGTAAAATTAAAGACTTGGGAGAAAGCCTGGCCCTATCTTTAAACCCCACCAAATGGAAATATTTTTTACCAATCAACAGATGATCCAGAATAAATTTGTGCCTTTTACCAGGAGCACGAGCCATTGATCCACCAATAGCACTCTCCCCGGTGCTCCTCTTGGGTCCAATGCCATCGATCTGATCCTAGGAAAAAAAGTCTCAGACCTCCGGACGATGGAAAGCAGGATGAAAGATATTGACACACACGATGCCTTCTACCTACTCACCAGGTGCCTGTCAATCCCAAAACTTACCTATTTTCTGAGATGCTCCCAGCCTTCAGCAGCCAAAAACTCAAGGAATATGACTTTCTTCCTAAAGACCATGCTAAGAGTGCTTGGGAACTTTCCCTTGACGATGGACATGGTTGCAAGCCTCCTTCCGGGTCAGCTTGGGGGGGCTGGGATACGCAACCCCCAGTTTGCTCACCACTTTCCTATCCTCCCCAAAGCATCAAACGAGTTGAAAAACAAATTTCCCTGACGCCTCATGCCCTCAGCAGGAATAAAACCTACATGGAGGGGCCTTCCCAGAGCTTGGCCAATGGGAGCCCCTCCACCCCACGTTATGGGGACTCTTGCTGCTCCAGCACCAAACCCAGTGCGCACTGGCTCACAAACATCAAGCTGGATGCCCATAGCTGAAAAGGTGCTTCCAACAGCTCAGGGCTCAGCATCAGATAGGGATTGCCCCTCTCCAGCTGTGAGTGCCCCACACTCCGGGACTCCTCCAAACAGTTTCCCATATCGCAATGGGAACGCGACTCGATAATTGTGCCATTGATTCATGTTATGTTTTTTTCTGTAAATGTATTGTTTTTATCAATAAATGTTCACATAGAATATAAATATATAGGGTGTGGTAGAAGAAAATTTTCAACAGCTCTGGGAAAACCCTTTGATTTTCCTGAGGTACTTATTGTCTTCTTAGGATGAGGGTCCCCATTCCCTAAAGTAATATTTTAAAAAAAAATATAGTATATATATATATAATATATATATATATATATATATTATATTAATTATATATATATATATAATAAAATATAATATATAAATTTTAATAATATATATATATATATATATATATATATAAAAATGCAAAACAACCAATCGAAAAAAATAGAAAAAATTCCAAGCGCTTTCGTGACTACTCACTTTAAATCAAGGAACTATGAAATAAAGCATCCAAGGAAGCTTTTAAGGGGTCTGGCCAGCACCTCACTATCAGATCCCACAACGGTTTAAACACCTGACGCGCGCCGACCCCAACTTGGATAGGTCCTTTGCACAACTCGCCCCACAAACTATTCTACCCAAAAAATTTAAAAATTATTTGTCCATGTATTATTAAAATTCTTCCCAAATTCTATTAATTTTAAAAGGATATAATTTATATAAACCAAAGGAAATAAATTCATATATTGTCAAAACTGCTTTTTATAAAACAAGATTCAATTATTTTTTGTCGACCATGGATTTGTTATATCCCTTTCTAATTTTTTGAAAATCAATTGGGGGTTTAAAAAATCTCTTACGGGAATAAATAGAGCTTGGGGAATCTTGCCCCCAGTTCTAATGCTTTTTTAAAGTTGTTTTAATCTTAGTTCGAGATTTTTACCATTTTTGACCGTAAAAAAATTTTACGAAAATTTTACAAGGAATCTTATAGAACACCATCACTTTTTGGGGGGAATTTTCCTTTTTTTTTTAAAAAAATTTTTTTTAAACTGAAATCAAGGTTTTTTAAATAAAAACTTTAATATTAAAAGTTTAAGAAGAAAAAGGCAAAAAAAAACCCAAAGTTTTCAGGGTTTAAGGGAGAACCAACATTTTTTTTAGTTGAATAAGGTGGTTGCCCCCTTTTTGGTTTTGAAAAAAGTATTTCAAAGAAAACTTTAAAAGATTTAAAAATTTTAATTTCTTGGGTATTTTAAATCTTTCCCTATTTAAATAAATTTTGGATTTTTCCCTCATCTTTAACTCGGAAACTAAAATTCGTAAAGCCCCAAAAAAACCCATTGGGGAGAAAAAAAGGAAGTTTGACTAAAATCTTGATGCAAAGGAAAATAAAATTGGACATGGGAAAACATTTATTTGTGGGTTTTTCCTGAAAATTTAAAATTTTGAATTCTTTAAATTACCTTTTTAAAATTAAAAACCCCTCTAGAAAAGGCAATGAGTTATTTTCTTCAAAATCAAAAGGAAAAATTTTTTGAATGGGCTAAGCTATTTAATTTTTTCCCAGGAAATGGTGTATATCTACCCTTTTTTGGGGATAAGACACAAAATATTTATCAACATATCTGAACCCTTTAGCCTATTAGGGGGGATGTGTTTAAATAAACCCTTTTTTCAAAAATTCCATTTAGGTTTCTAAAACAGGGAAAAGGATTTCCCATTCCATACCCAAAATTCTGAGTGAAAACTTATCATTTAAAAAAAAATTTTGCCCCCACAATGCAAAGGGTTTAAAAAGTTTAATGATAGTAGGAAATGGCAATGGTAAATCATAGTTAACCCATTCTTCGTTTTTAAAAATTTTTTAAATCTTTAACAGGGAAAATTTTGTAAACAAGGGAAAAAAACTCAAAAAAATAAACCCTGTTAAAACATTTAAGTCAGTCAAAGGGGCTTAATTTATCAAAACCCTGCTCAATTCCTTTTTCCCCCGTTTGGGGACTGAGGGGTAAAGTCCTACAGGGGCCCGTAATTTTCCTTTGGAGTTTTGTTGATAGGGTTTTTTGCCATGTTGTTTCCCCTTGAACAATGGTCAAATTTATATGGGGGGCAGTTTTTTTCAGTGTAGTGGAAAACTTCTCAAAGGGCCCGGGTTTTTTCTGGGAGCAGGCTGGGACTTTAAAAGCTGGTCCCTCTTTTGTAAAATTTATTCCCTTTTGCTGTCGGGCCCCCGTCCAGTTTTATGCACTATAGGTTTGTTGCATGTTGTTTTCAAACATTTCTTGCAATTTGGGGCCCTCCCCTGGAGTTTGGATAGGCCCAGGGGTGGGAAAAATGAGGAGCAGCCTTGTTGCTGCTTGGGTGCGGCTGCCCCCCCTGTCGCTGGTGGTTTTCCCGGGGAGACTTTAAAACTGTGCTTGGGTTTCCTTACCAAAGCATTCCCCAATAAAAAATAGAAACAAACCATTCTGGGGGGAACCCAATGGGACCAAATTTGTCATACCCTTTCCCGGGAAAATGGAAAATTCGGGTTAAGTGGGTTACGGGCTTTTTGCTTCCTGAAATTTAAACCAAAACCCCCCCTGTAAGGTTAAGGGGGTTTTAGTCGAGTCATGGTTGTTTTAAAAAACATAGGGAAAAACTTAAACAACTTTATTCCGAAACGTTTCGCCTCACAGTATGCTTCTTCATCGAGTACAGAAGTAGGAAGGGGCAATTTGAGATGGAAGACGAAGTAATCAGTTTCCCCCCAAACCCCTTTAAAATCGTGATTTGAGGTTGTCAGTCCCCCATCCCAAAAGAAGATTTTGGTTTTCCCAAAATCTGTTCCAAAATTTTTTTGACTTTGGAACAGATCTTCTCCAGGCTGAGGGGTGGGCAACCTCAAAAACACGGGCTTTAAAAGGGGATGGGAAATGATTACATCGTCTTCCCTCTCTACTGCTCCCCCCCTACTTTTTGTACTCGACCCGAAGAAGCCCACTGTTTTAGAAATGGGTTATCAGCTAAGTTTAAAGGTTTGTATGTAACTTAGAAAGACAGCTCATCGCCTGCACAGCCGCCCCTGCAGACGAGGTCTAGAAGCTGTCGACTCATCTCTCAATGGGCTGTAAAGAGTTATAATTTGTAAGATTATAAATTACCCCTAGGGGGTTTTTGTCAGCATATTCATTCACTGATGGCTGACAGACTTACTTGTTTGGACTCAAAAGTCCACACCTTACTACCGACTATAGGTTGATTACAAACTCCTTGTGACACAAGAACTGCTCAATCCCCCGACTACAAGAAATTCGTAACCTACCTTGCTCTTGTAGCATGAGCTATGGTGTTCTTCACACCTTCGACAGGTATCGGTGACTTGATAGAAGCTGAAGTGTCCTTGATGTCCACGTCTTCCATTGTCTAGGAACGCACACTGTTACACTATGTATCATGTGGAGTTCGATACGTGGATTAGGTAAGAAATACTCACGTAGGCTGTTATTACTATAATTGCAGTTATGTGGAGAGAGCCCTTGCCAGCCTTACCTATCTCACTCGCTCCTCTCGTAACACTTTAACTCTTAATTGTAAATTAGACAAAACAATTTACTCAAGCAGAGTAAAGAAAACACTTTACGTTAAAAGTACTTGAAATTTCATCAAGAGTGAATTTGTTCAAAGAAATATAAAAATATGAATAAAATAAAACAAAGGAACTAAACAGGTAGGTCAACACTTACAGTGGCAGAGCACACTTCATTATAATATATTCTTACAACAAATTCCTGCTGTGACTGATACAACAAAATCTTGCTGTGATTGATACGACAAAAATTTGCTGGCAAAAATAATGGTACACAGTCCTGCGAAATAAATGGATATAATAAAAAAGTATGAACTTTGGGGTGAATATCACTGCATGAAATACAAGACAATTACTGGAGAATACAACGCTGAAGAATACAATAAAAAAAAATGAATCACTTCACACAGGGTGACTGACTGGTACACTACACAATAATACTTACTAAGACAGGAGTAGCATAAAGAAAAACACAGAATAAAAAATATAAGATAAGTGAAAACACTGAAAAATATTCTAAAAATAATGAGTCAAAGAAATACTGGGATTTACACTGAAAACCAGTTTAGAGTCACAAGCAATTTTTCTGGGCCCTCAACGTCACAGCTCCCTAGCCTCCAAACATTGCCCTCCAACGTCACATCTCCAAGCCTTCCAAACATTGCCTCAACGTCACATCTCCAGAGCCTCCAAACATTGCCCTCAACGTCACATCTCCAGAGCCTCCAAACATTGCCCTCAACGTCACATCTCCAGAGCCTCCAAACATTGCCCTCAACGTCACATCTCCAGAGCCCCAAACATTCCCACAACGTCACATCATCCAGTGTCCTCCAGAAACTTTGCCCTCAACTTCACATCTCCAAGCCTCCAAAACATTGCTCCTCCACGTCACATCTCCAAGCCTCCAAACATTGCCCTTCACGGCACATCTCCAACCTCCAAACATTGCCCCAACGTCACATCGCCTATCCTTCCTAACCATTGCCCTCAACGTCACATCTCCAGACCGCCTAACTGGCCCTCATCGTCCACTGCTCCAGACCTCCAATCATTGCCTCACGTCCACATCTCCAGAGCCTCCCAAAACATTGCCGGCTACGGCTCATCTCCAGAGCCTCCAAACATTGCCCTCACGTCCCCCATCTCCAACCGCCAAACATTCCCACAACGTCACATCTTCCTGAAGCCTTCAAACATGACGGTCAACGCTTCATCTCCAGACCGTCAAACATTGCCCTCAACGTCACACTCCCAAGCCTCCAACATTGCCCTCAGACGTCACATCTCATGAGCCTCCAAACATTGCCGTCAACGTCTCATCTCCAGAGCCTCCGAACATTGCCCTACCACGTCCACATCTCCAGAGCCGCCAAAACATTCCCTCAACTCAATCGCACTCCCAGAGCCCTCCAAACTCTCCTCGCTGCACGTTTAAAACAATGCCTTACTACTTTAATCATCATACTACTTTAAAGCATCTTACTAAAGTTCCATACACTGCAACATCCGCAATCATTGGCTTCCGTATCCAAAAAAACCCTATCTGTTCCTTTTTAAATCCATATAGCAAAGAAATTTCCCTTTAATTTTATCTAAATATTCTTACTAATAGCTTCTATTTAAACACTTGTTACACGTCCTCAACTGTTTGGTAAACTTCCCTGTTCATTTTACGATCTTGCACTCAGGTTTACCCTAAATACTTTCAATAGATAACTTGATCATCACCTCTCCAGTATACTTAAATGGCTAATATTTCCGCTCCGCTACCAACACATTCTACCATCCTCCTCTTCCCTCCTGCCCCACCCACCTACAATCACACGACCTTCTGTCTGCACACTCTACAACACTGTATTCTTAAGATCTAACCCAAAACTACTTCCTCCTCCTCCTCCTCCTCCTCCTCCTCCTCCTCCCTCCTCCCTCCTCCTCCTCCTCCTCCTCCGCCTCAGCCTCCATCATCGCTACTTCTCTCGTCTAGCACAATTTTCTCTTAGCTGCTTCTTCCATTAAATATAAACTTCACTTCTTACTCATTGCTAACATTCTCCTTCTACCACATCTGCCTCTACTGTCACTGTAGCTGAACGAATAATGGTTTGATATATGCTGTTCGGACTCCACTCTCTACCCACGAATTGGCTTTAAGCCACTCTATGCCACAGAATGTGAAAACCACTCATAGCATCCAACTGGGAGCACAAAGCGAGATAGACAATACTTCAAGGAACTTGCTTACTCTTACTGCGTGGCTTAAAAAAAATCTTCTCTCTCTCAGCTGTTAGAAGCTGGGTTGCGCTGCTTACCCCACGAGAAATGGCTGACGGGAAGACGTGTAACGATGCACACAGCACGAGGAGCAGTTGGATGACAGAGACAGGCTGGAATGGATAGGCTGACGGCGTTCATTTCCAACAGTCTGGCTTACTGACTGGCTTAATTGCAAATCCGGGTCAACCCCTCGACATTGAAGGCAATTAGCACACAACTAAGCCAGGAAGCTTGAAAAGGCTGCAACAGGCTTGCAGCTGAAGGTTTGAGTGAGGGTATAAGCGCTGCTGAGGGTGAGGGAGTTAGGCGGCTGGCTGAATTCACCTTTGACCTGCCGCTACTTCACAAACCTCTTGTCAACGTCTTGAATTAACCCTTAAAAACGTAAATCCACGCTCCACACCGTGCCACCAGGTATCATGTGGGAGTTTCGAACGTGGATTAAGGTAGAGAAATACTCACGTATGTGTTTATTACGTATAATTGCAGTTATTTGGAAGAGCCTTGCCACCTTACCTATCCTCACTCTCGCTCCTCTCGTAACACTGACTGGCCGCCCACAGTGACCCTATGAGGGCCCTTGATACTGCTGAGGTCAGCACAATATGAATGCGATAGTGACTCAGGCAGAGACGGATGGTCGTTCGTCACGGTACCCTGGTTACTGTACTGGTTACTACTACTGAGATATGTTCCACAAGATTTGGTCTTTATTCTTCAAAATGTTTATCACTGAAGAACTGATCACACTTCTCCTTAAGGGTCATTGGTGGTTTTATGAGATACTTTGGTTCCACACTAACGCACAGATCCGTGTTTCTTTGTTGGTTATCTCCTGGCGTCAGTGTCACTCTCAGTAGAGTCAAAAGTAATTTCCTGAAAAAAAAAAAAGACGCCACAAGCACCCCATGCCGTCACACCCCTAGCACAAAGAAAAAGCTGACCAGAGTACTTTTGCTTCCTTGCTCCACTTCCTCGATAAGCAAAGCCAAAATGTTGAATCTTGCTGCTAAGCAATAGACAACAAATGCCACTATCTTACTATGTAATAAAGTGGAGCAGGATTTTCCTTATGGTCTGCTAAGTAGAGATGCCACTGGTCTCTTATTAAATACACTCTGCAACACTGCAAGGAGCAGCAGTCACTTGACCACGTCGCATACTGCGTACGGCATCTGTGATCAATTACTCACTGTACAGTAAACAAGACCTGCCCTTCCGAGAGGGCTGGGCCCTCAGGGCTGAAAGGGGCTGAAGGGGCTGAAAGGGGGCCCTGATACCCCACCCTGGAGAAAATTTCTCCACAACCTACTGTGTAGCTAAACTTTCCGAATAAAGTTAGCCTCCAGTGTTGCCTATGTTCTTAACAACCATCCTGTCGGTATTGTAACCATTTTGATATCACGCGAGCCATTCCTTACATTTGCAGCAATAACAAGATCCATTTCTTCTTGCTAATACTTCTGATAATAATTTTGTCGCTAGAGAGCGAACACCACCATCGTTGACCTTGTCCACTACCTATATCCTTTTGAGTAGAGATTATGATCGTTCTATTTCTAACTGGAAGAGTCGCCCAACCTTTCCACGAGGTCCATCCCTCCACTATCCACCATAAGAAGAAAAGACTTAACGTCCCACTGACTTATGCCACCGAAGTTACGAGTTTGTGCATCTGTTCAACATACATTGTAAGCCATTGCATTGCCAGGTTAAAAACAGGGGTTTGACGAACTTAATGTCCCATCGCTTTCCACTGAACATGGACTAGACCTATTTATGTACCGGTGTACAGAATGCCTCATTCAAGTTGCTGTTTCCAGGGGAACTATCATATGATGCTTAATGATCTGGTCAATCACACAGTAATTCAACCCTGTAAGGTGCCCTTCTTCTATACCTAAGTACATGGTGTCAACTAGTTCCGGGACACCATAGGGGGGCGTTTAGCATCGCCGAGCTGTCGACGGTTGTGGAGAAATTTTCTCCAGGAGGTGTGTATCACCCCCTTCAGCCCCTTTTCCACCCCTGTCACCCCTTTCAGCCCGAGGCCCAGCCCTCTCAGAAGGCAAGCATCTTATTACCTGCTACGCAAGTAAATGATCCCAGATGCAGTACGAGTATATGACGTGGTCTAGCGACTGATTGCTCCTTGCAAGATCTCCAGTTTGCAAAGTGTAGTTAATAAAAGACAGTCTAGCTCCTACCTTAGGAGACAATTCAGGAAAATCCTGCTCCCACTTATTTACCAGGTAAAGATAGGGAACATTGTTGTCTGGTGCTTAAGACAGCAAGAAATCAAGCATTCTGCTTCGCGTCTTTGGAGGATGCAAGGAAGCAAAAGACTAGGTCACTTGTCCTTTTATGTGCTAGGGAAGAGGAACGGTTGTATGAGGCTTGTGGCGTCTTCAGATTACTTTTGACTCTACTGAGAGTCACACTGAGCAGATAAACCAACAAAGAACACGGACTGTGCGTTAGTGTGAACAAAGTGTCTCACAAAACACAATAAACACTTAAGAGACTGTGATCAGCTTCTTCAGAGATAAGACTGTGAAACAATAAAGAACAAGATCTGTGGAACATAGTGTACCATGTGTGTATTCCGAACTATGGAAGACTGACATCCCAAGGACACATCAGCTTCTATCAAGTCCACTGATTCTGTCCAAAGGTGGTGAAGAAACACCATAAGCTCACGCTACAAGACAAGGTGAGGTTATAGATTTCTTGTAGTAACGGGGACAGCGCAGTTCTTGATCACAAGAGTTTTAAGTCCACCTATAGTCGGCAGTGAGGTGCGGACTTTTGAGTCCACCCAAGTACGTAAGTCACTCAGCATGAATAAATAGCGGACATAACACCCCCTAGTAATTTATAATCTTACAAAATATAATTCATTTCAACCCGTTGAGAAATGATCAAGACAGCTACTCAAGACCTCATCTGCAGGGGCGGCTGTGTGGACGAGAGCTGTCTTTCTAAGCTAAGTTTCACTATATTTAAACTATAAACTTAGCTGTTAAAAACCCATAAACCAAATTTTTCTCAATACCAGTGATACTTGTGTGATACACATATATAGATATTCCTAACTGCATTACAGTAAGAATCCCTTACTAGCCATGACGTCACTTCACTCCGTGAACCTGCGAGTCAGCCTAGAGGTCTCTGTCTCATTCCTTGGCTAGGCATAGAAGACAGTGGACGAGCAGGCCTGTGACCTCTCTTTCTCGAGTATCTGTAATATACGCCTTCAGAAACGACCAATAACTGTTTCCTTCCATCCATTTATCCCCCTACACTCACTGTAAAACACACCTACACACACACACAACACGTGGCGAGGTGTCAAGTGGGCACCTGTGACCAGCGGGGTCCCACAGGGTCATTCTTAGGACCAGTGCTGTTTCTGGTATGATGTGAACGACATGACTAAAGTAATGGACTTCCGAAGGTCCCTGTTGCAGATGACGTGAAGTTGATGAGAGAATTCACTCGATCGAAGACCAGGCAGAACTACAAAGGGATCTGGACAGGCTGCGAGACTGGCCAGCAATGGCACCTGGAATCAACCCTAACACAAAGTGCAAAGCCATGAGATTGGGGAAGGCAAAGAGACCGCAGACGAGTACAGTCTAGGGGCCAGAACTACAAACCTCACTCAAGGAAAAAGACTTGTGTGTGTATACACCAGCACATCTCCTGAAGCGCGACATCAACCAAATAACTGCTGAGCATATGGGGCCGCCTAGCAAACCTCAGAACAGCAATTTTCCGACATCTTAATTTAGGAATCATTCAGGACCCTGTACACCGTGTACTTAGGCCCATATTGGAGTAATGCGGCACCAGTTTGGAACCCACACCTAGCAAGCACGTAATAGAAACTAAGAGAAAGTGCAAAGGTTGCAACAAGACTAGTTCAGAGCTCACGGTATGTCCTACGAGGAAGGTTAAGGGAAATCAACCTTACGACACTGGAGACAGAGAGATAGGGACTGATACGACATACAAAATACTGAGAGGGAATTGACAAGGTGGACAAAGACAGGATGTTCCAGAGATGGACACAGTAACACAGGGGACACAGTTGGAAGCTGACGACAACAGAGGAATCACAGGGATGTTAGGAAGTATTTCTTCAGCCACAGAGAAGTCAGAATTGAAATAGTTGGGAAGTGATGTACTGGAGGCCAGGATCCATACATAGCTTTTCAGCATAGTATATAAAGCACACGGTTCAGGGAGAGTGACCTAGTAGCGACCAGGTGAAAACAAGGAGGCGGATCCAGAGCTTGGACTCGGCCCCTGCAACCTTAACTAGTGAGTAACACACTACACGACACACACACACAACACACACCCACACACACACACACACCACACACACACACAACACACACACACACACACACTCACCCACACACACAGCAAACCGTGAAAGCAGAACAAGAAACCGTGACTGCGACCCTGCAAACCACAACGGTTAGTAAACACACTCATCTTTACACACACATCAACAACAATAAAAAAAATCCTAACAAATCAAAACTAATAACAAACTCAATAAACAATATCCAAACCACAACAAAATCAACATTCAAAATAACAACAAACACAGCACTACAATGACAACTAATATCAAAAACAACATAACAAAATAACAAAAAAACAGAAAACAAACAAAGCGAAAAAATCCTCACATATGTTTAGTATTTTTTTACAAGCTTGAGGCAGCAGGTGTCGGAGTCGTGAAGACGGAGATGTGGTTGATTCTTCCTGAGCTGACAGAAAGACCGCTGCATCTGGTGTTGCAGAAGTGCTGTGTGGGCTCCTCAATCTCCGCCAGAGACGTGTTTGCTGCATCCTGTTGTCCTTGCTGTAAGAGGTTCGCTCTACGTCCCTCTTTCTCTGTGTGAAGATTCACCCTCAACTTCAACACTAACATTAAAAAAAAATGTATTAACCAGTCCCCCTCCTTTCCATTTAACCTCTCTTCCCACTGATAGCTTCAGATAAACTTATTTTAAAAGCTAAGAGGCATACCTCTCACTAATTTAAAAGTTCTTCCTAATATTAGCTTATCAAGTGGCTATAGTTATAATTAATCTTCAACCCATATAACAATATAACATAGAAAAAACAAAATATTTCTTCAGTAATGAATGTTTTTCTACCAAAATTGAAAGAACAATAATTAAAAGTGGCAGATTTAATTACAAGTTCGCATTTTTTTTAACTACAGTGGTAAAATGACCAGAAATAGAGAGCAACACTTTGACCAATTATTCACTCCATACTGTCCTCTGCAGAGGGGTTGCAACATTGCTGCTTAGATGCCTTTCAAGCTTGTCAGGAATCCGCCACCCCTCCTTCAAGCTGCAGTATCCCCACCCCTCCTGTCAAGCTTCAGTATCCCCTGTTGGAGACATGGGGATTACCACTAAGCTTAAAGATTTGTACTTAACTTAGAAAACAGCTCATCCCCTGCACTAGACCCCCTCAGACGAGTCTGAGACAGTCGAAGTCATCTGTCAACGGGCGGTAAATGAGTTATAATTTTGGAAGATTATAAATTACCCAAAGGGGGTGTTATGTCAGCCATATTTATTCACTGATGGCTGACAAACTTACTTGTGTGAACTCCAATAGTCCGCCCTTACTGCCGACTAATTGGTTGGATTACAATCTCCGTTGCGAGCTCAAGAACTGTGCAGTCCCCTGATCTTACAATGAATATTCGTGACCTACCTTGCTCTTGGAAAGTAAAAGGAGCACTAGGGCCATCTTTACATATTTCTGTAATTCTAACCAACTTTTTACTACCTTGCTCTTGTAGCGGACTATGGTGTTCTTCACACCTTCGACAGATATCTGTGACTTGATAGAAAGCTGAAGTGTCCCTTGGATGTCCACGCTTCCATATCTAGAAAACGCACAATGGTACACTATGTTCCACAAGATTTGTCTTTATTGTTCACAATCTTATCACTAAAGAAGCTGATCACACTTCTCTTAAGGTTTATTGTGTTTTAATGAGAACACTTTGTTCACACGAACGCACAGATCGTTCTTTGCTGGTTACCCCCTGGCGTCAGTGTCACTCCAGTTAGAGTCAAAAGTAAATCTGAAGGACGCCACAAGCGCCCCACGCCATCACATCCCCTTGCACAAAAAGAAAAGCTGACATAGTACTTTTGCTTCATTGCCCTTCCTCGATGAAGCAAAGCAAAATGTTTGATTCTTGCTGTCTTGTAAGCAAGACAACAATGTCCACCATCTTAACTATGGTAATAAAGTGGGAGCAGAATTTTCCTTATTTCTTCTAAGGGGAAGAGAGAATGTCTTTTATAAGCTACACGTTTGCAACACAGGACCGCCGGGGCGCCGAGGCACGTCACATACTGGTCTGCATCTGTGTCAATTACTCGCTGTAGCTGTAAACAAGATATTGTGCCCTTCTGAGAAAGCGGCCCTTCAGGGCTGAGAAGGGGCTGAAAAGGGATGAAGGGGGCTGATACCCCCCTCCTGGAGAAAATTTCTCCACACTGGGGGGGCGGCAGGAGTTCGCTGCAGGTGAACTATTCCATCACTTAACATTAATTTAATTTTCTCAGCCGCCACCACTGCTGCTTGTCTTTTCGGAACAGCTTTATCTGTGTGGTTTCTGGAGAATCACTAATTTTGTTTTCACATCTGTGTAATTCTAACGGCACTAGTTTATTTATTGTCCGCTATTCACTACAACCTTTGCTTAAAACATCACGTCCTGATGTTCCATTTGCATCAGGATATATGGTCACAATTTTTCCAAGTGGCCATTGGACCTCGGACCATCATTGTCCGATAATCACTATGCGCAGACCAGGTCTTAAGGACTATATGATTTTCAGAACACCACTCCATAAAGTGTTCTCATCATGAGTGAGATTAGTCTTTCTCGCCAATTTTCTCTCGACAACGATCAATCACTTTATTAAAGGTGTTTGAATTTTACGTCCTGAGTTGCTCAGTTCGAAATAAGTAGGATCCGCATGAATTTCATTTATCATTCATGGGAGGATCAGGTTCGAGCCTTCTGCCATGGGAGAATGTGATGGACTTAACTCTTCTAAATTGTCCCCAGATCATCGTAACATAAGTTAGAGGTCTGGTGTTGACTCTATTTCTATTTCGTCACAACTGTACGAAATGCTTCTAAGTCTATTCTCTGACGATGAAAGAGTCTTTCCTTTAAAACAACGTTTTACAATTGCCGAGTCATTCTTGCATAAAAATCCCCGTTGCCATGGAGTTTAGAGGAATGATCTCCAACGACATCTGCGTTGATCTCAGCTTCTGTTGTAGCTTCGGGTTATCAAAGATCTTGCTTATATAAGCAGCACCAGCAACAAAGTTCGTTTGCATATCTGAAATCATCAGTCTGGGACATGCCTTCTGGCTGCCAAACCTTCGAATAATTGAAAAGGTTTCAGCTGACATGTCAGTGCTACTTCTAGATGTACTGCTCTAAGTTGTTCGCACAACTGAACAATCAGATGTACACCTTGATGGAAATTTTTGTCAACTGTTTTGTAAAATTATTGGTCCAGTGTAAGCTACACCTGTCCACCCTGAAATGGAGTGACATGACAAACCTCTTTCATCAGAGGGATATGAAGGTGGGACCTGGATACTGACATACTCGCATATCGGAGTGACGACAAGTAAACAGTCCTTTATTTTGTTTTTTCACACTTTGTCGACTTAGTATCCATAGGATTGTCGTAATATGACAAAGTGTGGCAAGCTACCCCACCATGTAACACGTACTGTGGCGTTTTGCACAATCGGTTTTGTTAGCCAATGATTCTCGGGGATCAATATTGGATGTAGCTTCTTCAGTAGTGTAAATTATGAATTCTTCCTCGACATCTTATATCCCTTTCTGAGTCGAGATAAATTCCTAATGAATTAATCATGACAGATTTCTTTGGGATTTATCTTGTGTTTCCCAGAAATTTATATTCCTGTAGAGAAAACTTCTTTCTGTATTAGTGTTCACCCAGTATTAATTGGGTTCAAGAACATTTCATAATCAGGTTTTATTCCTTAAATGATTTATGGACAAAGCTGTAACTCTTAAGAGTTTACCCAAAGATATATTTAGATCCATCATGACTATTCGTTGTGGTCTGCAGTAGGTACACAACTTATTTCTTGCTGTGTTCAAGCAGAACTGTTTCTTTTGGCATAATGTTGAGCTTTTGCTGAGGCCATTATTTTTCATTAGAGTGTCAGTGCGGTCCGTGAGCCATAAATTTTAGTATCCACAAATTGCTGAGTGGGAAACACGTGACAACATTCAGCTGGATTCACTCAGGTAGAGACTGAGAAAGAGAAATCTCACATCCCATCTCTATATTTCCTGCTACTTCTTTCTGACACAGACCAACTTACTCCTTATTATTGCATAACCACTGAGAACTCTTCATTATCAGCTTCCAATCACGTTTCTGAATAGTGAGATGATCATGTCCTATGTTGAAATAGACCACTTAATTTTGTACCTACATAGAGTGCTGACATTCCAATTTGTGGTACTGTTCTGTCTGACCTTCAAGGTGCCCTACCCTGGCCTTTGAAGTAATAATGTACTTCCTTCAAGCATTACTCAAGTAACTACAGCGCCATAACCACTGGTTGACGCATCACAGAACCCATGTAATGTGCAATTGTTTCCCTCTTGACCTATTTGTCTGGAAATGTAATTTTGAGGATTGTTTGCGTAAACTCCTTGATATTTTCATCCCTTGCTTGAACTCATGTTCTAGAGGCAAGTTCTCATACCATCCAATTTTGAGCTTTCCATGCATCTTGCATAAGGATTTTACCCTGTATGGTAAGTGGTGAGACGATCCTAAGGATCAAAACATTGTGATACCTCTGACAGTAAACTACGTTTAGTGATTGTAACTGCAATGATTTATTTTTTATCCTTTTGAGACTCATAGTATCTTCCTTGTGTTGCAATTAGGTCCCAGCATATTGTTGCAATCAGGAATTTCAGCTCAGCGTAATCTTCTTGATAAGTTCCCTTAAATGCCTTTGAATTTTGTATTTCCACATCCTTAGAGGCATAATTTGCTCTTTCATCTCCTTGTTTGGCTTCTCTGTATAAGGATTTCAAATCCTCACTCCTTTATTCACAGTAACTTGAAGATTGTCCACATAGAAACTTTCTTGAATATTTCTTTGATGGGCATCAGATTTCTTCAAATGTATATTAAGTAAGCGTCTAGTAAAATGGAGAGGATGTTGCAAACCAAAATAATACTGAGTTGAAACAATCTGTTTTCCACAGGACTTTGAGGATCATGTGGATTTGCAGGCCCCAAGAATCGATATAATCTCTTCTATTTCTTGTAAGTCCTACTACTTAAGAAAAGACTTTGGAAATAGCAGCCGTGTATGCATATGTGTTTTGTGCGAAAAATTTCATATGCTCGTCTCCAGCCTCCAGTTAGTGAGGTCCGGTCATCAGACATCTTAAGACTCAAAATCTTATTTTTGCAGTGCGCTGCAATATGTACAACAACGTAGTGGAGTGTTTCAGAATCTGTCATGACTCCATGGGCGGGAGATAATGAGTGTTTGGTCTTCAACTTAGCTTTGACTATTTCCTCAATGAATTATTGTCCACTGGTTCTTGTATGATATTATCATAGACAGTCAGAGCAGCTCGGGATTTCTTCCTGAGCTCATGTAGGTGTGCTTTCATTTGTCCGAAAGCCATGCGAATAATTGCTAGGCAGATGTGGTGGATTTAATTTTTTCCGGATGTATACCTAACCCATATTCTGTCCATCTTATTACTTGACCAGTGTCCAATATTGGCTAAGAAGTCGGAGACGCTTGTGCGTGGTTTATTTACATCAATACCTCTAGCGCATCTAAATTCCCTCAAACTTATCAACTGGATTCATTCATTCTTCCAGAATGATAATTTTTGTGTGGTACTTGATCAGCGGTTTATTTCTCGTAACCTAGTACATTTTCCACTGAATCAATATCAGCTTCTTTCCCCACTGTGAGAGGAAGGGGTCCACATAATCATGTGGCCCCTGCTGTTTTCAGCAAGTGAAACATCATCTTTACTTACTAATATTTGCAACAAACAGGATACTATTCACTTCCAATGATTAAAATTCGATTGACTAATGTGTCCTCCGTATGATCAGGACAGCTCACTTGATCTTAGCTGCGTTCAGTGCGTGCAAAACTGGGTTGCTTTTAAATCCCTATCTGCACAAAGAATAGGAAAATCTGCTACTACCACAGTTTTCACTGTCTTTTTCCTGTTTCCTAGAACCAACAGCTGGATTCCTGGCTAGTCTTATGTCTGTTTACCTAGAATTATGAAAAAAACCAGCTATATTAACTGTTATTTTGGCATAGTTGTTTGATTCAGTTTCTCTGCAACAACGGTTCTTCTATGAAATCTTTGTGAGCCTTGATCAAATAGTGTTAGCACAATTGGTTTTTGTTAATTATTAGAAAACTCAACGCGGCTTAGGGAGAGCATTGCTTAAAACTGATTCTCTCACATTAATGCTGTGCCTTGTTGACTTCCTGATTCTGTGGAAGTCTTCTGTTTTTCAGGCAAAAGTATTTTGGCATAATGCTGTATATGCATACCCTTGCATTTAAAACACTCTCAGTGTGCATGTTCCTCCCTTGGTTCACCTAATCACTTGATGCACAACCTTTTGTCAGTCTGATGAAGCACGTTGTTTACGTGCCTCCTTTGATGTGTTGTGAATTACAATAACTGTGCCAATATGTTTTCCAGCACAAAGTACACATTTTGGAGCCGTTATGTATGACAGTCCTGTTACTGTTTGTTGGATTCCAAGCGTGAATAAATCTATATGTGATTTCCCATCTTGGTTTTAGTGGAGTAGGTATAACTCTTTATATACTAGAGTTAAGTTTTATTATCCACTGGATTTTGGATTTTTTTTTTCATCTTGTCTCGTTCTGCATGCATGAAAACTATTGTTTGTAAACAGTGCGAATTTCCTCGCAATGAAAGACGTTTATTGAACTTATTTTAATCGTTTCAATAGTTTGTGTGACAACTTATCTTGTACAATACCACTGATAAACCAATCACAATGTCTTTAGGTCTTATGACATCTAGAGACCTGAGACTTTTGTCTAATGTATTCTAAATGCCTGTAAGTCTAATAACAATGTTTGGGGTGGCTGTCAACTTGATATAAGACTGCATGCTAACGCTAGCCTTGTCATCATCAAGTGATATGTCTGCTAAGACCAAGGCTATTGATAATTACCTTAACCACCGAAATTGAACTTAATCAGTTCCTAGGTCTCCCTTCACAAGAATATTTAAGATAATTAAACTTACAATCTCATCTATGTCAGTGTTCGTGAATTTTACTAATGGATGAAGCCACTAATGAATTCTTCATAATTATGACCTTGAAAATAGGTAATGACAATGTAAGTAAAGCTTGGTAATTGGAACACGTGGTGTGGACAGTGTTAACAGTGTTTTTGACCACACTAAAGTTTTACGTAGGCTTTTTTGTACAATTGTTGCGGCAGATAGCCTGTACTCCTGACCACCTTAATTTTGTTAACTAAAAGTATCCAAACATTTTTAATGGTATCCTCAGATGGATCTGATTCAAGAAATTTATTTTCAATAATGTGTATAGTCCCTGAATTAATTATTTCCAGATGGTTGTAATTAATTCAAATTTGAGACCTCAAGATCAGCAAAAGCTATGGTTGCATCTGGATTAATCACTATACAACGGAAAGTAGATTTCTAATTGTGTAATCTTAGTCTGTAAAGACTGAACTGAGTTTTAAACAAGCCATTTTAAGGATAATTCGAAAATACTAGCACAACACTTAGAGTGTGTAAAAAACACGTACTTCTATAACAGCTGAGTTTTTTGTTATGCTTAAGACAGCAATAATCGAGCAACACTACTGACCCACTAAGCTTAACCTCAGGGCATGTCCATGAAGGGTACACAAAGCCGTATCATATGCGGTTTTTATGCTTGGAGTTTTGCTGTGTCCAACCTACCACGATGATTAATCCGTAAATAATGTTATACACTTCATTCACTATTAACCAAAAAACTATAAATGTCACTGTATAACTGTAAATCACACGTGAATATACTTTACACCTATATAAATGCAACTGTTAATATGTATTTGAAAGATTACACTGTATATATAAGTGCCTTTAATATAACAGTTATCTATAAGAAAAAAACTTAAACACTATCTTCTCTTAATTTTCTGTCTATAAACATTAATAAACACTATTGTATAAACACTCAGAACCAACCGAACTTCAGTGGGTTTGTTGGCTTAGTCACGCGTCTTCGAGTTGGGAGCAGTGAAGCCGTTGCCATCCCCCGTTCTCTTGTTGTGAGTCACCCAGCTCCCGTTTTCTTTGGGTGAAAGCCTGTTGAGGCGCCCGTTTTCTTTGGCTGCCCAAATCTCTGTGATTGAGTCGGAGGGACTCATTTATACTGATTTAAATGTAAAACACTAGTTTACAGCTTTTTTCGATGGACCTAGCTCGTAGTTATTTAGTACACTGTAATACAACATATTAGGACCCCAGTGTGGCCTTTATCCGGTCGAGCACGACCAATTTGGGATAAATGCTTGACCAGTCTAAGTTTAAAAGAGTATGTACTACTATAGAAAGACAGCTCTCGCCTGCACTGCCACACCTGCAGACGAGTCTTGAGAGCTGTCGAAGTCATCTCTCAACGGCTGTAAATGAGTTTAAATTGTAAGATATAAATTACCCTAGGGGGTGTTATTTCCAGCATTTTCATCCTGATGGCGGACAAACTTACTTGTGTGGACTCAAACAGCCGCCCCGTACTGCCGACTATAGTGGATTACAAACCCTTGCGACTCAGAACTGCGCAGTCCCCCGATCTACAAGAAATTCAAATCCTACCTTCGCTTGTTGCGAGACCTATGTTTCTTCACGCCTTCGACAGAATTGTGACGTGATTAGAAGCTGAAGTGCCTTGGATGTCCACGTCCTCCTAGTCTCGGGAAACGCACACTGGTACACTATGTTCCACAGATTTGGGCGTTATTGTTCCACAATCTTATCACGTAAAAACTGATCAACACTTCTCTTAAGTGTTTATGGTGTTTAGAGACATCTTTGTTTCACACTAACGCACAGATCGTTCTTGTTTGTTATCCTGGCGTCGGGAGAGTGTCACTCTCCAGTAGAGTCAAAAGTAACTAAGACGCCACAGCGCCCCACGACTGTTCACTGCCCCGTTGCACAAAAAAAAAGCTGACATATTCTGTTTTGCTTCCTTGCCACGCCGCGATGAAGAAAAGCAAATGTTTGATTCTTGCTGTCCTTAAGCACTACAACAATTCCACTATCTTACTATGTAATAAAGTGGAGCAGATTTTACTGATTGTCTTGCTAAGGAAAGATGAACTGTCTTTCAGTAAGCTACACGTTGCAACAAAGGGACCGCCGCACAGCGTCGACCACGTATCCCCACCCCTCCTCAAGCTTCAGTATCCCCACCCCCTTCTTAAAGCGGCAATATCCCCAACCCAGCCTCAAGCTTCAGTACCCCCATCCCTCCTTCAAGCTGCAGTATCCCACCCCTCCGTCAAGCTGCAGTATGCCCACCCATTCCCCTTCAAGCTGCAGCATCCCCACCCTCCTTCACTGCCATATCCCCACCCTCCCATTTCAAGCTGAGAGCAGTATCCCCAACCCGCTCCTTCATCCGGCATATGCCCCACCTCCTACCTTCAAAGCTGCAGTTCCCACCCCATCTTCCAAGCTGCAGTATCCCCACCCCTCCTTCTGCTACAGAGCCCACCCCGCCTTCAAGCTACAGTATCCCCATCCCTCCTTCAGGCTACAGAATCCCCACCCCTCCTTCCGGCTACAGAGCCCCACCCCTCTTCAGGCTAACAGTATCCCCACCCTCCTTCAGCTGCAGTATCCCCACGCCCCCGTCAGATGCAGTATCCACACCCCTCCTTCAGCGGCAGTATCCCACCCCTCCTTCAGCCGCGTACCCCCACCCCTCCGCTCAGGCTGCAGTATCCCCACCCCACCTTCAGGCTGCTCTGCTGTACTTCGTACCTCCAGAACCCAGTCCGGCGTCATTCCATGATCACCCTGACGTCCATAAGTTCCCGCTCAGAGTCAAACTCACAAGTCAAGAAATCACTGCCTCCTCTCAACTCCTCGCCTATTGATTGCCCAACCCCTCGATTCAAAACCTCCTACATCCCTTCCCGCACCTTCCGAGTATGATCCCTAACTTGCCTTCCCATTCACTACAGTGTTTTCTTCGCCTTCGGAATTTTACTTTCCTTCACCCTCTCGAAATATCCACACTATCTCTGAACAACCCCTCTACTTTCGCGTAATGACCTTTAGATTGCACGACCTACTGATCTTTAAACTATGAATTCTTTGTATAATATTTTCGCTAAACATTGCCGTCAACGTCACATCTCCAGAGCCTCCAAACATTGCCCTCAACGTCACATCGCCAAGCCTCCAACATGCCCTCAACTCACATCTCCAAGCCTCAAACATGCCCTCAACGTCACATGCTCCAGAGCCTCCAAACATTGCCCGCACTCCACATCTCCAAGCCTCAAACTGGGCCCTCAACGTCACAGCTCCCTAGCCTCCAAACATTGCCCTCCAACGTCACATCTCCAAGCCTTCCAAACATTGCCCTCAACGTCACATCTCCAGAGCCTCCAAACATTGCCCTCAACGTCACATCTCCAGAGCCTCCAAACATTGCCCTCAACGTCACATCTCCAGAGCCTCCAAACATTGCCCTCAACGTCACATCTCCAGAGCCTCCAAACATTCCCACAACGTCACATCATCCAGTGTCCTCCAGAAACTTTGCCCTCAACTTCACATCTCCAAGCCTCCAAAACATTGCTCCTCCACGTCACATCTCCAAGCCTCCAAACATTGCCCTTCACGGCACATCTCCAACCTCCAAACATTGCCCCAACGTCACATCGCCTATCCTTCCTAACCATTGCCCTCAACGTCACATCTCCAGACCGCCTAACTGGCCCTCATCGTCCACTGCTCCAGACCTCCAATCATTGCCTCACGTCCACATCTCCAGAGCCTCCCAAAACATTGCCGGCTACGGCTCATCTCCAGAGCCTCCAAACATTGCCCTCACGTCCCCCATCTCCAACCGCCAAACATTCCCACAACGTCACATCTTCCTGAAGCCTTCAAACATGACGGTCAACGCTTCATCTCCAGACCGTCAAACATTGCCCTCAACGTCACACTCCCAAGCCTCCAACATTGCCCTCAGACGTCACATCTCATGAGCCTCCAAACATTGCCGTCAACGTCTCATCTCCAGAGCCTCCGAACATTGCCCTACCACGTCCACATCTCCAGAGCCGCCAAAACATTCCCTCAACTCAATCGCACTCCCAGAGCCCTCCAAACTCTCCTCGCTGCACGTTTAAAACAATGCCTTACTACTTTAATCATCATACTACTTTAAAGCATCTTACTAAAGTTCCATACACTGCAACATCCGCAATCATTGGCTTCCGTATCCAAAAAAACCCTATCTGTTCCTTTTTAAATCCATATAGCAAAGAAATTTCCCTTTAATTTTATCTAAATATTCTTACTAATAGCTTCTATTTAAACACTTGTTACACGTCCTCAACTGTTTGGTAAACTTCCCTGTTCATTTTACGATCTTGCACTCAGGTTTACCCTAAATACTTTCAATAGATAACTTGATCATCACCTCTCCAGTATACTTAAATGGCTAATATTTCCGCTCCGCTACCAACACATTCTACCATCCTCCTCTTCCCTCCTGCCCCACCCACCTACAATCACACGACCTTCTGTCTGCACACTCTACAACACTGTATTCTTAAGATCTAACCCAAAACTACTTCCTCCTCCTCCTCCTCCTCCTCCTCCTCCTCCTCCCTCCTCCCTCCTCCTCCTCCTCCTCCTCCGCCTCAGCCTCCATCATCGCTACTTCTCTCTCTAGCACAATTTTCTCTTAGCTGCTTCTTCCTTTAAACTATAAACTTTCACTTCTTACTCATTGCTAACATTCTCCTTCTACCACATCTGCCTCTTACTGTCACTGTAGCTGCAACTAAGTAATGGTTTGATATATCTGTTGTCCCTCTATGAACATTTACGTCCATGTCATATGTCAAGTATTTATTTAATTCTCTATACAAAGTTCATTTAAATACCCATACTGTTATTTTCCCCTGGCACTCCAAACTTACATTCTCCACCTCTACAACACTGTTATTTCCCCCTGGCACTCCAAACTTACATTCTCCACCTCTACAACACTGTTATTTTCCCCTGGCACTCCAAACTTACATTCCTCCACCTCTACAACACTGTTATTTTCCCCCTGGCACTCCAAACTTACATTCTCCACCTCTACAACACTGTTATTTTCCCCTGGCACTCCAAACTTACATTCTTCCACCTCTACATCACTGTTATTTTCCCCTGGCACTCCAAACTTACATTCTCACCTCTACAACACTGATATTTTCCCCTGGCACTCCAAACTTACATTCTTCACCACTACAACACTGTTATTTTCCCCTGGCACTCCAAACTTACATTCTCCACCTCTACAACACTGTTATTTTCCCCTGGCACTCCAAACTTACATTCTTCACCTCTACAATACTGACTGTTATTTTCCCCTGGCACTCCAAACTTACATTCTACACCTCTACAACACTGTTATTTTCCCCTGGCACTCCAAACTTACATTCTCCACCTCTACAAAACATGTTATTTTCCCTGGCACTCCAAACTTACATTCTCACCTCTACAACACTGTTATTTTCCCCTGGCACTCCAAACTTACATTCTCCACCTTTACAACACTGTTATTTTCCCCTGGCACTCCAAACTTACATTCTCCACCTCTACAACACTGTTATTTTCCCCTGGCACTCCAAACTTACATTCTTCACCTCTACAACACTGTTATTTTCCCATGGCACTCCAAACTTACATTCTCCACCTCTACGACACTGTTGTTTTAGGTAATCTTCGTTTTTTGATAAGGACCTCCTCGTATGGCAGCCTATTGGCCTTCTGCAGTGTTCCTACATTCAATGTTCTTATGTTCTTATCTAATTTCCTTATATGGGATAAATGTCCTTTGGGCAGCATGTATTGTGTTAAGAAAGCTGTCATACTGATAGTTCTCTTCGTTACCCCAGACCACAGATGATAAATGTTCTCTAAGCCCATTGTAATCTGCTAAGCGAAATCTGGACCAGTACTGAATTATCCCCCCTTCATATTTCCATTCAATGCTAAAGGTAATTGATTTGTGATCGGTTGTGCCGAGTTCCTCTGTAATTTCTAAATTATATATAAGGGATTCATTTTTTGCCAGAACTAATGTCAAGCAGGTTATTTCCCCTTGTAGGTTCTGTCACAAACTGCTTCAAAAAACAATCCTGAACTACTTCTAAGAAGTCGTTTGATTCTAAATTCCCAGTCAAGAAATTCCAATCAATATGAATAAAGTTAATTAAAGTCTCCTAGAATTACTACATTATCGTGCCTTGTGGCCTTAACAATTTCCTCCCATAGTAGTCTCCCTTGGTCCTTATCTAAGTTTGGGGGACGGTATATCACTCCTAAAATCAATTTTTCATGTCCCTCTGAAAATTCTATCCTAACAGACTCTGTATGTGTTACTTCAGACTTAATACCTGTTTTTATGCAACAGTTCAAGCGATCTCGGACATACAATGCCACCCCACCCCCCTTCCCAATGCTTCTGTCCACTTGAAACAATTTAAAACCCTGAATGTGACATTCAGCAGGCATGTCCCGATTTTTCATATTGAACTACGTCTCAGTTAAGGCAAATACATCAATGTTACCTGCACTAGCAACTAGTCTCAACTCGTCCATCTTATTCCTAGCACTGCGACTATTTGTGTAATATATATTTAAGGACCCTCCTTTCTCTTTACCCTTCCTGCTCCTTTCTGTTATTCCACTAAACCTATTACTGTCTTTGTCAATTACCTGGAGTTTACCTGGAGAGAGTTCCGGGGGTCAACGCCTCCGCGGCCCGGTCTGTGACCAGGCCTCCTGGTGGATCAGAGCCTGATCAACCAGGCTGTTACTGATGGCTGCACGCAAACCAACGTACGAGCCACAGCCCGGCTGGTCAGGTACCGACTTTAGGTGCTTGTCCAGTGCCAGCTTGAAGACTGCCAGGGGTCTATTGGTAATCCTCCTTATGTATGCTGGGAGGCAGTTGAACAGTCTCGGGCCCCTGACACTTATTGTATGGTCTCTTAACGTGCTAGTGACTCCCCTGCTTTTCATTGGGGGGAGGTTGCATCTTTCTGCCAAGTCTTTTGCTTTCGTAGTGAGTGATTTTCGTTGTGCAAGTTTGGTACTATCCCTCTAGGTTTTTCCAGGTGTAATAATCATGTATCTCTCCCGCCTGCTTTTCCAGGGAATACAGGTTCAGGAACTCAAGCGCCCCAGAAATTTGGGAGGTTTTTTAAATCTCCTTTTATGCGCGCCGTGGAGGTTCTATGTACATTTTCTAGGTCAGCAATTTCACCTGCCTTGAAAGGGTTTGCTGTTAGTGGGGGCAGCAATATTCCAGCCTAGATAGAACAAGTGACCTGAAGAGTGTCATCATGGGCTTGGCATCCCTAGTTTTGAAGGTTCTCATTATCCATCCTGTCATTTTTCTAGCAGCTGCGATTGATACAATGTTATGGTGCTTGAAGGTGAGATCCTCCGACATGATCACTCCCAGGTCTTTGACGTTGGTGTTTCGCTCTATTTTGTGGCCAGAATTTGTTTTGTACTCTGATGAAGTTTTAATTTCCTCGTGTTTACCATATCTGAGTAATTGAAATTTCTCATCGTTGAACTTCATATTGTTTTCTGCAGCCCACTGAAAGATTTGGTTGATGATCACCTGGAGCCTTGCAGTGTATGCAATAGAAGTGCCAGTGCCACTGGCTTTTCAATATCCACTTCATTTTGCCTATTACTAGTTCTTCTAGTACTCATATTACTACACTGCGACTTCACTGTTTCCCACCAAAACCCATACCGCTAACTATTCCTAGTTTAAAGACCTAACAGCTCCCTTCACTGCGTTGGCCAGTGCTCCCACCCCACACCTAGACAAGTGAACCCCACCCTGGCATACTTGTCATTTCTGCCATAGAAGAGGTCCCAGTTGTCAATGAATTTTACCGCATTTTCCTTACAGTATTTGTCCAGCCAGCAATTGATACCAATTGCTCTGGACAACCATTCATTTCCAACTCCTCTCCTTGGCTAAATACCACATATGACAGGGTTCCCTCCCTTCCTCCTAATTATCTCTATTGCTGACCTATACCTGCTAATCAGGTCTTCACTCCTACGTCTGCCAACATCGTTGCCTCCAGCACTGAGACAGATAATAGGATTGCTCCCATTACCTCTTATGATGACATCCAGACGGCTAACAATATCCTTCATCCCAGCCCCAGGAAAACACTCTCTCCTCCACTCCCATCCTTCAAACAGAATGCCCTATCCATGTACCTAATCTGGCTATCCCCAACAACAACAATGTTTTTACCTAACTAATCATTCAGTATTACTGCTTCCCTTTCCTTAGCTGTAATTCTCTTAGAAATAGCTGATCTAATTCCATTAATTTCTCCCCACAGAAAATCATCAGCTTCCTTCTGCTTTTCATTCATTATTATCCAGAGTCATCTCTTTCATATTTTCTGTACTACAACTATGCACAGTCCAACATCCCATCCTCAAAAATGGCTTTCGGAGGACGGAGTTTTCTCCACTTACCTATGGAGATAAAAAAAATAAAAGAATATAAACTATTGACAAAAGACAAGAGAACTCAGATGGGTATGACTACACACATGTGCCTGTGTGTGTAGCATGACACATGTGCCTGTGTGTGTAGCAGCCCAATTTTGCCTGTGTTGTGGAATGACAATGTGCCTGGTGGTTTAATGACACAGTGCCTTTTTTAGATGAACTTCCTTTGGAGATGGACAGGGGAGAATGAAAATTTTTTAATAAAAGAAATTTAAAAAAAACTTTTCTTAGAAGAAAGAAAAATTAAGAAAATTACTTTTTGAAAGAAAAGACCATAAAGGAAAGTAAATGGTTTTTAAAAGGGGGGTATTGGTTTGAGGAACCTTCCAAAAAAGGTTGGTTTAAAATTAGCAAGTTTTTTTAAAAAAAGCTGCAAATTTGGTTTTGGAAAATATTGATGAGGGGGGTTATTTGGGTTATTGAGGTGGGATTTATTAGTTTAAAATTTATTTGGTAATATATAGGGGGGTTTTTGGTTTGGGGGGATTTGAAAGGTGATAGGGGAAAAAAGCTTATATTTTTTTTTTTCGTTTTGTTATGGGTTTTTGTAAAGGGGACCTGCCTGGTTGGGCAACAGGCCCTGTGGTGATCCTTTTTTTTTTGGGCAAATTTTTCTTTTTTTGTAATGACACATGTGCTGTGTTTAGCATGCCCACATTGCAGTGTGTGTGCATGACCATTTGCCTTTTTGTACAGAAAATTTTTTTTGGGGTAATAAGGGTTTTGTTTGGTACTGAAGTTTGGGGCGCCTGCCCCCAAAAAAAAACAAAAGTAAAATTTTTTAATGTAAATTTTTACTTGTTTTCCCATTTTACGGGGGAATTTTTCTCCGCTTCCCCCCTTTCCCACCCCTTGGCCCCTTTTTTTTGTTGGCCGCACAAAAAACCGAAGCGAATACGGGCCCGGCTGGTCAGGTACCGACTTTGGTGTTTGGCCAGGCCACTTGAAGCCCAGGGGTCTATTGGAACCCCCCTTAAAGTATGCTGGGGGGAAATTGAACAATCTCGGGCCCCCTGCACAATTGTGTTGTTTTAACGTCTAGTGCACCCGCTTTTTTTGGGGGGGGATGTTGCTGTTCCCAAAATCTTTTGCTTTATAGGGAGTGTTTTTTCGTGTGCAATTTGGTTCAAATCAGTTTTGGATTTTTGAGGTTTATAATCTGTATCTCTCCCGCCTGCGTTCCAGGGAATACAGGTTCGGGAAACTTCAAGCCCCCCCATAACTGAGGTTTTTTATCTCCGTTATGCCGCCTTTTTAAGGTTCTCTGTATTTTTTGGGTTCAGAAATTTTACCTCCTTGAAAGGTGTGTTAGTGTCGCAATTTTCCCCCTAGATAGAAAAAAGGCCCTGAAGAGGTCTCATGGGTTTGGGCCTCCCTAGTTTTAAAAGGTTCTCATTATCTATCCGTCATTTTTTAGAAGAACGATTTACAATGTTGTGGTTTTTTAAAAGAGATATCCTTGAAAATTACACCCCCAGGTCTTTAAACATTATTTTTTCGCTCATTTGTTTTTGGATTGTTTTTACTCCGATATGTTTTTTTTTCTCAATTTTTCCCATTGGAGCATTCAAAATTTTAACATTGAACTTCATTTTGTTTTCTGCCCCCCAATTAAATTTTTTGGTTCAGCCCGCCTTTATCTTGCAGTTATTCAGTGGAGACACTGCATGCAGATTCAGATGTCGTCTACAAAGGAAGACCGGTGCTGTTGCTTCACCCTTTGGGGTATGTCAATATGAGGAACAAGATGGGAGCGAGTACTGTGCCTTGTGGAACAGAGTTTTTACGGTGCTGCCTCAAACTTTACTCTTTTTGCTTGTTCTTTGTGTTCTATTTGTCGGGAAGTTATGACCAACTCCCGACTTTTTCTTTATTCCTTTATCAGCATTTTATGACTATTACACCAGGTCATTTGTCGAAGGGCTTTTGAAAAGTCTGGTTAACCCATCTGTTTTTTTTTTTTTGTTTTCTATAGCTCCAGGATTGAAATGTGATCCAGTAGTTGGGACGACAGGGTTGCCCTGCTCTAAACCCGTGTTGCCCAGGGCTGCGTAATTGATGGGTATCTAGAGGGGGCGGGCGTTTTGTTTTGGACCCTTTAAAAGATTTTTAGTATGGGATGTTTGTGCTATTTGTCGTATTTCTTTCTTTGTTTTACTGCCCCCTTTGTGGGGGGGGCTATGTCTGTTGTTTTTGAACTGTGGACCCCCCGTGCCCCATGCCCCCTTTCCATGGATGGTAAAACTGTGATAGGAGCTTCTTGCGTCTTGAGGGAACACGGACCCCCTGAGTCGGGCCCTGGGGCGGCATGGGTATGTCATTTTCGCCTGTTCAAAAGTCTTTTGGCGCAGGATAAATCAGATAGACTTGGTTAACCAAATTCTGTGGTTTTCATAAAAATTCTTTAGATTTTCGACTTTCGTTGGGTTAGCGTTCCCTAAACACTGAGTCTTTTGGGCTTGGTAGTCACTCATTTCCAGCTGTCATTCGTAGGACCCATCTTGTTAAGTAGGTGCCCAATACGGGATGTTTTTCTCGACTTCGATTTGGCATAAAAAAAGAAATATTTGGGGGTTTCTTTAAATTTTTGTACGGTTTCAATTTTTCCCAATTTTTTTGACTCCTGTAATTTTCCTTTATCTGAAGTTCGATGTGGTGATAAAGGTAAAAAAATTTGTTGGAAAACTAAAAATGGTTATAATCCCGAAAATTTGAAAAAAAATATATATTATAAATATATTATATAAAATATATATAAAAAATTTTATATAAATATATATATATATATATATATATATATATATATAATATATATATATATATATATATATATATTAAACGCTTTTGGAGGTAGGGGGTAAGAGAGCATGGGAATGGGGTCGAAGGGGTAGGGGGTGGGTTTTAAAAAATGTTTTTAGAGTGTTGGCAGAATTTTGGGGTTACAGGAAAGTGGGTGCGGGGGGGAAGAGGGGCGATTGGGGGAATGATGATGTAAAGGGTGAAAGGGGAGAAAAAGTTGCATAGAGAATTTTTACAAAGTAGAAGTGATGCAAGAGGGGAAAAGTATATGGAGAAAAAGATAGAGGTTAAAAGGGTGGGTTTAAGCAATGAAAAAAGAAAAAATGAGGGGGGGTGAGATGTTATCCAAATTTTGTTTTTAAAATAAGAAAAAGTTTTGGAGTGGATTTAACAAGTTTAAAAAAGCCTAGAGAACAATGGTTTGTCAGTTAAAAATAGGGAGGAAGTTATTAAATGGGGAAATTGAGTATTGGGGGTGGAGGGGGAAAATTTTGAGGAATTTTTAAATGTTGATGAAATAGGGGGCTGTGATTTGGTATAGGACAAGGGGGAATAACATCTTTGGAGGAGGAAAGAGCCCGTTGTGAGTGTGGGGGGGAAATTCGTGAGGAGTAGGGGAAAATGAAAGGGGGTAAGGCGCCGGGTTGATTGGGTAAAGTAGAAATTTTTAATGCGGTGGGGGTAAGTTTTGGAGTGGTTGGTGCAATTTTTAATAAATGTTGGGAAAAGGGGGAAAGGGACCCAGGGATTGGCAGAGAGCAGCATGTTCCTTTTATAAAAGGGAAGGGGATAAAAGAGAATGCAAAAATTTAGGGGGGTAAATTTCGAGTATACCTGGTAAACTGTATGGTAGGTTATTTTGAAAGAATTAAAGTAAGAGGAGAAAAGGTAGCAGATGAACAAGGAGGCTTTAGGAAAGGGAGGGGGTTTTTGGACCCGGGGTTTTCAGGAAAAATATAAGTGAAAAGTTTTAGATAAAGGGTAAAAAGGTCTTTGTGGCATTTATGGATTTGGAAAGGCGTTGACAGGGGGGGATAGGGGGGGAATGTGGGAGATGTTGCAAATGTATGGTGTAGGGGGTAGGTTACTGAAAACAGTGAAGAGTTTTTACGAGGATAGTAGGCCCAAATTAGAGATGTAGGAAAGAGGGAAATTATTTCCCGTAAAAAAAGGGGCCCTTAGACAAGGATGTGGAGTCCCGTGGTTGTTTAATATTTTATAGATGGGGTTTTTAAAAGAAGTAAATGCGGGGGTTTTCAAAGGCGTGGAGTTAAAAGATAAAGAAAACACACCAAAGTGGGAGTTGTCACAGCTGCTTTTTGTGATGACACTTGCTCTTTGGGATTTGAAGGAAGTTGCAGAAATTTTAAAAGGGGAATACAGGGAAAAAGGGAAGGTTATGAGGATTAACAAAAAAATTTGGTGATGAAAAATTGAAATATCAGATGGAGGGGGAAAAGTTGGAGGAGGTTTGGGGTTTTGATATTTGGGAGTGGCGTGTCAGCGGATGGATCTATGAAAGAGAGGGGAATATAGAAAATGATGGGGAAAAAAAGTGAGGGTGCACTTAGGAGTCTGTGGGGAAAGAACTTGTCCCGGAGGCAAAAAGGGGGAAAGTTGAGAGTTAGTTTACCAACCTCTTATATGGGGGTGATGCAGGGTGATGAATGTTGCAGCGAGAGGGCTGGACAGGGGAGAGTATGTCGAGGGGAAAGTTGGGTTTTTAATATAATGCAGAGATTCGTGTTTTGGGAAATTAGGAGAAGGTCGGGTTACCAAAAACGTTGTCCAGAGGGCGAGGAAGGGTTGTTGAGGTGGGTTTGGGCATGTGAGAGAATGAGCAAAACAGAATGACTTAAGAGTTTCAGCTGTAGTGGAAGGAAGGGGGGTGGGGCGGCCCCAGGGAAAAGGTTTGGGGAGAGGGGGTAAGGAGGTTTTGTGTGGGGGCTTTGGCTTCCAGCAGGCATGCTGAGGTGTTTGATAGGGTGAATGGAGACAAAAAGCCTTTTTTAAAACTTGAGTGCTGTTGGGGTGTGAGCAAAGTAACATTATGAAAGGGGTTTGGGAAATGCAGGCCGGACTTGAGTCCTGGAGATGGGGAAATACAGTGCCCCACTCGAAGGGGGGTGTTAATGTTGCAGTTTAAAAAAAATGTAGTGTAAAGCACCCCTTTGGCAAGACAGTGATGGAGTGAATGATGGTGAAAGTTTTTCTTTTTTGGGCCACCCTGCCTTGGTGGGAATCGGCCAGTTTTTATAAAATAATATATATATATTATAATAATAAATATTTTATATATTTATATATATTTTTTATATATATTTATATATATTTAAATATATATATATTTATATATATTATATATATATATTTATTTTTTTTTTTTATTATCACACTGGCCCATTCCCCCCAAGGCAGGGTGGCCCGAAAAAAGAAAAATTTCCCATCATCACCCATCATGTCTTCCAGAAGGGTGCTTTTCATACGTTTTTAAAATGCAAATTTAAACCCCCCCTTAGAGTGAGGCCCCTGTACTTCCCATCTCCGGACTCAAGTCCCGGGCCCGCCGGTTTCCCGAACCCCCTTTATAAAGTTACTTTGCTCACACTCCACAGCACGTCAAGTATTAAAAAACCATTTGCCCCATTCCTCCTATCAAACACGCTACGCATGCCTGCGGGAATTCCAAGCCCCCGCACACAAAACTCCTTTCCCCCCTCTTCCAACTTTCCTAGGCCGACCCCTACCCCGCCTTCCTTCCGCTACAGACTGATACACTCTTGAAGTCATTCTGTTTCGCTCCATTCTCTCCAATGTCCGAACCACCTCAACAACCCTTCCTCAGCCCTCTGGACAACATTTTTGGTAATTCCGCACCTCCTCCTAACTTCCAAACTACGATTCTCTGCATTATATTCACACCACCATTTGCCCACAGACATGACATCTCTACTGCCTCCACCCTTCTCCTCGCTGCAACATTCATCCCCCAGGCTTCACACCCATATAAGAGCGTTGGTAAAACTATACTCTCATACATTCCCTCTTTGCCTCCAAGGACAAAGTTCTTTGTCTCCACAGACTCCTAAGTGCACCACTCACTCTTTTCCCTCATCAATTCTATGATTCACCTCATCTTTCATAGACCCATCCCGCTGACACGTCCACTCCCAAATATCTGAATACATTCACCTCCTCCATACTCTCTCCCTCCAATCTGATATTAAATCTTTCATCACCTAATCTTTTTGTTATCCTCATAACCTTACTTTTTTCCTGTATTCACCTTTAATTTTCTTCTTTTGCACACCCTTCCAAATTCATCCACCAATCTCTGCAATTCTCTTCAGAATCTCCCAAGAGCACAGTTCATCAACAAAGAGCAGCTGTGACAACTCCCACTTTGTGTGTGATTCTTTATCTTTTAACCCCACCCTCTTGCCAAGACCCTCGCATTTACTTCTCTTACAACCCCTTCTAAAAATATATTAAACAACCACGGTGGGACATCACCACATCCTTGTCTAAGGCCTACTTTTACTGGGAAATAATTTCCCTCTTTCCTACATACTCTAACTTGAGCCTCACTATCCTCGAAAAACTCTTCACTGTTCAGTAACCTACCTCCTACACCTACACTTGCAACATCTGCCACATTGCCCCCCTTTTCCACCCTGCATCCCAAATTCCATGTAGGGTTAGGGGGTGGTTCAAAGGAAAATTTTGGGTAGGAGGTAGGTTAATATTGAAAGAGGGAATAGTTTTTAAATATATAAATTAATATTATAATAATAAAATATATATATATATATATATATATATATATATATAAAAATTAAAAATATAATATATATTTATTATAAAATATATATATATATATATAAAAAATATATATATATATATATATATATATAATATATATTTATATATTTTAATATATATATATATATATATATATATATATATATATATATATACATATATAACTATATATATATATATATATATATAAATTATATATATATATAATAAAATTATAATATAATATATAATATATAATATTTATTATATATATATATATATATATATATTTAATATATATATATATATATGTATATATATTTTATTATATATATATATATATATATATATATATTATATTTTTAAAATATATTTATTATATATATATATATATATTTTATAAAATATATATATATATATATATAATATTATATTATATATATATATATATATATATATTTTATATATATATATATATTTTTATTTATTATGCATCCAAATGTGAAATCATCTCAGTCAGTCAACAAGTGATAAATGCAGAGTTTCAAAACTACCAGGAGAAGCAGTCATTGCCCCACAAATAGTGTCTTGCTAGGAGCACCTCTGGGAAGCAATGCCATTGACACAATTCTCAGGAAGAAATTGGAAGAGTTTAAGGAGAATGGAAAAAACGAATAGGCAATCTGGACACCCACGATGCCTTGTACCTTCTCACAAAGTGCTTGAGTCTGCCAGGTTGACATATTTCCTAAGATGTGCACCTTCATATGATAACCCTATACGCACGAATATGACAGTATTTGAGGCAAGATTTTTACGAAAGTACTTAACCTTACTCTAGAAACGGGCGTGGAAACCAAGCTACACTTCCAGTCAGACTAGGGGGCATTGGTGTCCGCAAGTCATCCAGATTTTCGTTACTCTTTTCTGTCCTCGTGTATTGCATCCAGAGAGCTTGTAGCAGCGATTCTCCCTGAACATCTTAGGGAAAAAGACTGGGGTCCAGGACCAAAAATTCATTGACGGAGCAATGATCTGGGATAATCTAACGGGCTTTGGAGCCAGACCTGCTCCCCCCAACAACTACAACAACTGGGATGGTCCAATAGTGGAAAATATTGCCTCAACAATGCTTCAGAGTGTGTCAGGGAAGGATAGAAACCCGCCTCCTGGCAGTTGAGAGCCCCTCATGCTGGGGACTTTCTGTTGGCTGTTCCCAACTCCAGCCTTGGCACACGTCTCGACCCACAGACCATCCGCATCGGTGTTGCCCTTCGACTTGCCGCCCCTATTCTCGCTGAACACAGGTGTATATGTGGCAGTGAAGCAGCAGACCGATTCGGGTACCATGGGCTTGTGTGCCGTAAATCGAGGGAAAGATTGCAAGACATGAGGAGGTTAATAACATTATCAAGAGGAGCCTCACAACAGCTGGATGTCCCCGCAGTAAGGGAGCCACCCCAACTATGCAGATCTGATGGCAGCGAGAAGCGTCCAGATGGTATCACCCCTTCAAGCCTGGACAGATGGGAAGCAGGTGGTGTGGGACTATACATGTGCATCTACCTTGGCTGATACCTATCTCCAATACACCAGGGAGGAAGGAGGGGCAGCTGCCAGCTTCAGGGAGTCCCAAAAGTCTAGAAAATATGGAGAACTTGCCCATCATTTATATGTTTGTTCCCATAGGCTCAAGACCCTTGGCTCCCTGGGGAAAGAGTGCATCTAAATTCCTTAAGGGAGGGGAAAAAGACCATCAGGGTAACTAGGGATCTCAGGGCAGCTAGATTGTCTGTTCCAGCGGCTCAGTGCGGCTGTTCAAAGGGGTAATGCCTGCTGTATTTTGGGCACACGCCCCAGCTCTGAGGAGCTGGATGAGATTTTCGCCTTTATAATCGGTGATAAAACACGTAACAACATGTACCGTATATGCCACCTTTATATCAACAATGTATCTCTTAAATCTTCTGTACCATATTATGTAAAATTATATATATATATATATATATATATATAATATATATTTTATATATATATATATATATATATATATAAAAATGAAGTGAATATCTTTGTTCGGTCTATAGGTAAGAAAGATATACTTCAGTCTAGTACAGAGGAGGCAGAAGAGATGTAAGACCAGTAATCAGTCCACAGCCCTTTAGGGCGTAGTTCTGAGGTGGTCAGTCCCTCAGCCACCAGAAGAGTTTTACTACATAGTCTGGAACAATGTAAATATAAAGCAGCAATATGGAGACTTATATACTGTCTAAGATGAGATGCAGATAATGTTGACGACACAAGAGGGGGAGTTCACTAGTAGAAGTAAGAATGTAATCACCACCACAGAAGTACGTCTTCAAGGGTGATGGACTGATTACATATGTTTACATCTCTACTGCCTCCTCTGTACTCGACTGAAGAAGTCTACGTGTAGGCGAAACATTTTGGAATAAAGATACCTTTTTTTTTTTTTTTTTTTTTCAACAAGTCGGCCCTCTCCACCGAGGCAGGGTGACCCAAAAAAGAAAGAAAATCCCCAAAAAGAAAATACTTTCATCATCATTCAACACTTTCACCACCCACACATTCACTGCTTTTACAGAGGTACTCAGAATACAACAGTTTAGAAGCATATACGTATAAAGATACACAACTATCCCTCCAAACTGCCAATATCCCAAACCCCTCCTTTAAAAATGCAGGCATTGTACTTCCCATTTCAGGGGCTCAAGTCCGACTATATGAAAAAACCGGTTCCCTGAATCCTTCACTAAATATTACCTGCTCACACTCCAACAGATCGTCAGGTCCCAAGTATCATTCGCCTCCATTCACTGCTATCTAATACGCTCATGCACGCTTGCTGGAAGTCCAAGCCCCTAACCCACAAAACCTCCTTTACCCCCTCTTTCCCAAACCCTTTCGAGGACGACCCTACCCCTCCTTCTTCCCCTATAGATTTATATGCTTTCAATGTCATTCTACTTTGATCCATTCTCTCTAAATGACCAAACCACCTCAACAACCCCTTTTTCTGCCCTCTGACTAATGCTTTTATTAACTCCACACCCTTTTCCTAATTTCCACACTCCGAATTTTTCTGCATAATATTTACACCACACATTGCCCTTAGACAGGACATCTCCACTGCCTCCAACCGTTCCTCGCTGCGCATTTACCACCCAAGCTTATGTCTTACTTATCAACTTGTCGGTATTGTAAACCTTTATCATATCTATTCTTGTCAAGTAAAGGACTCCAATGGAAATAAGTCACTTAGTCTGACTTTTCTGGGTTATCCCAGGTTCTTACACATTTTGATAATCTTTTGTAACTGTATTTGTTATACCTGAAAAAACTTACTAAGTCAGTCCTTGACCACGGACTGTCAGGTTTTGGAACCCAAACATTCTGAAGTCAATTTCATTTTTGTGTCAGCCATTTAGAAAAGGCCCATTTTTGTCTTCTTCCGTTTTCCGAAAGGCTTATTTGTTGAGGTTCCCATTATGGGCAGTGACAGAGTGGGATACCAAGTCTTATTCTTAGCAATAGCAGCTACCTAGGAATAGTGCCGAAACCCTTTCCTTTTTCTAAAGGCTTATCCCTCAACTCTCTCTCTCTCTCTCTCTCTCTCTCTCTCTCTCTCTCTCTCTCTCTCTCTCTCTCTTCTTTTCTCTTCTCTCTCTCTCTCTCTCTCTCTCTCTCTCCTCTCTCTCTCCTCTCTCTCTCCTCTCTCCTCTCCTCTCTCTCTCTCTCTTTAACGTTCCTTTTGACTTACCCAGGTGCCGAAGGAGACGGGGGAGTTTTTGTTTATTGGAGTCAACTCGGGACTTGGCTTCATTGTGCTCCAGCTGCTTCTTCAGGGAAAATTTTTCTGTCAGAGGAGAGGTTAGTGAGAGGAGGGAAGATGAATGAAAGATGGCGGGGAGGAAAGGTAAGTGAGAGGAATAGTGTGAACTAGAGAGATGCGATAGGTCAAGTGACTGAAATGTGTGATGCAGACACACGTGGGAAAAAAGGGGTAGATAAAAGGGGTCAGACAAAGGGAAAGGGGGAAAAAATTAAAAAAAAAATACGCTCCTTTTCCCT
>NC_069444.1:4086753-4153505 GCF_026875155.1 Cherax quadricarinatus | reverse complement strand
ACCTCACAGAGGACCTAAAATCCGCAATAAAATTTTTAACTTTCCCCACAGGACTCTGACAACCCTCAAAGCACTGCCCTCAAGCTGCACAAATTTTTCCCACGGGGCCTTCTGAGAAAGTCACGAGCTCCTTCAAAAAAAAAGATCCTGGCACAACTTGCTGCTTTTTGGCAATGCCTGTTTGGCTGTCCCACTAAGGGGGGACAAGTCACTACAACCACATGCTATTAGGGCAATAAATGCTTCCCAAGGGATGACAACCTCGTCCCGTCCCCCCCCAAAGGCGACAAAACCCGCCGGCAAATGCCAAAAAAAGGGACACCCACACCTCAAAAAATCAGAGCCCAAATTAGCAAAAAAATAAAGGGTATATATATTAGAGCTCTGAGACTTATAACCATTGAGGAACCATCGCTCCCAAGGACGTCAGCACGGCGCAAGCTCTAAAAGGACAAACATCCACCCGGGGCTCCCAGTACCAACATTGACCTCCCTGACACTGCAGCAGGCGAAGAACATCTAACCTTACAGGATGCTGATGTGTATAAAGCTGCTATGTCATTTCCACAGGCTCGCAGGAGGTTTCACCGGTTTTAAGGCCTCAACACTTAAAACAAATACTCAATCCAGCATTTGGGTTTGAGGTTTCAGAGAGGCTGCGGGTCTGAACTCACCAAATTTTTCCAACCTGTGCCCTGGTTTGCAGTGTCCCAGAGGCCATCAGACCCCTTTTCTTTGGTGCCTCATTGTGTGGGCCCCCTGGAAAAAGGATGGTGGAATCAGGGCCCATTGCAGTGGGTAACACCCTTTGGCGCCTAGTCGCCAAGGCTGCCCGTAAGAAGGGTGAGTTCAAGAGGCCTGCTGCAATGCTGAAACAAACTCAGCTCGGTTTCGGCGTTCAACAGGGCTTTGAAGCAGCTGCCCACGCATCACGAGTATATACAAAAACATGTCCGATGAAAAAGCCTTGGTCAAATTGGACTTTGCCCAAAGCTTACAACTTTAGTCAGAAGGATGCAGCTCTCCAAAGCAGTTTATAGAAACTTCCCTTCCCTTTAAACCCTTCATAGAATCGTGTTATATGTGACTTCCAAATTATTGTTTGGGGACCATGAAATTGACTCGTGTGAGGGCGTTGCAACAGGGGGACCCTCTCGCCCCCTTTCTTTTTTGTTTGGTCATCAAGGAAGTCACGGAGGCACTCTCCAGCGAGCTCAATATCGGTTCCTGGACGACGGTACCCTAGCTGGTACAACAGAATCTCTCCTAAGGACATCAGTAAAATTAAAGACTTGGGAGAAAGCCTGGGCCTATCTTTAAACCCCACCAAATGTGAAATAGTTTCTACCAATCAACAGATGATCCAGAATATTAGTGCCATTTTACAGGAGCACGAGCCATTTGATCCACCAAATAGCACTCTCCTCGGTGCTCCTCTTGGGTCCAATCCCATCGATCTGATCCTAGAAAAAAGTCTCAGACCTCCGGACGATGGAAAGCAGGATGAAAGATATTGACACAACCGATGCCTTCTACCTACTCACCAGGTCCCTGTCAATCCCAAAACTTACCTATTTTCTGAGATGCTCCCCACATTCAGCAGTCCAAAACTCAAGGAATATGATTTTCCCTCCTGAAGACCATGCTAGAGAGTGATTAAATTTCTTTCCCTTGACGATGGACAGTGGTTGAAAGGGCCTCATTTCCCGGGTTCAGGCTTGGAGGGCTAGGAGTACGCAGATCCTCCCAGATTGCACTACCAGCTTTCCTATCCTCTTCCATAGCATCAAACGAGTTGATAAGACAAATTCTTCCTGACGCCCTCAGTGACTCAGCAGGAATAGAAGCCCCTAGCTATGCCAGTGCCATCACCGAAGGGGAAAGACTCTTGCTGCTCCAGCACCAAAACCCCTAGTGCAGCACTGGCTCACAAACAGTCAAGCTGGGAGGGCCCCCAATTGCTGAAAAGGTGCTTACCAACATCTCAGGGCTGCAGCATCAGATAGGGAGATTGCCGTCTCCAGGGTGTGAGTGCACATCACTCCGGGGACTTCCCCAAACAGTTCCATATCGGCAATGGGAACGCGACTCGATACATTGTGCCATTGTATTCATGTTTATGTTTTTTTCTGTAAAAAGTTTTTTTTTTATCAAAAAATGTTCACATAGAATATAAAATATATAGGGGGTGGTAGAAGAAAATTTTTCAAACAGCTCTGGGGAGAACCTTGAGTTTTCCCTGAGGTACGTTTATTGTCTTCTCTGAGGATGAGGGTCCCATTCCAGCTATAGAGGTATATTATATATAATATATATATATATTTATATATAATATATATATATATATATATATATTAATATATATATATATATATATATATATATGCAAAAACAACCACTCTGAAAGAATAGAGAAATTCCAAGCGCTTTCGTGACTACTCACATTTCAAGGAACTTTTGAAAGTAAAACATCCAAGGAAGCTATATAAGGGGTCTGGCCAGCACCTCACTATCAATCCCACAACGGTTAAACACCTGACGTGCGCCGAACCCCAAATTGGATAGGTCCTTGCACAACTCGCCCCACAAACTATTCTACCCAAGAAAATTTAAAAATTATTTGTCCCATGTATTATTAAATTCTTCCCCCAAAATTTTATTAATTTTTAAATGGATATAATTTATATAAACCAAAGGAAATATTCATATTATTGTCAAAACTGCTTTTTATAAACAAGATTCAATTATATTCCTGTCGACCATGGACTTGCTTGATACTACTTTCTCAACTTTTTGAAAATCAATTGGATGGTTTTAAAAACTCTTACATGAATAAATAGAGCATTGGAATCTTGTCCAGTTCTAATGCTATATTATGTTGTTTTAATCTTAGTTCGAGATTTTAACCAGTTTGACCGTAATAAACTTTATCGCAATTTTACAAGGAATCTTATAGACACATCCTCGCATTTTGGGGGAATTCTTTATCAAAAGTTTTTTTTTACTGTATCAAGGGTTTTTTAATACAACTTTAATATTAAAAGTCTTAAGAAGAAAGGCATATCAACCAAGTTTTCATGGTAAGGGAGAACCAACTATTTTTAGTTGAATAAGGCTGGTTTTTCCCCTTTTTTGGGTTGTAAAAAGTATTTCTAGAAAATTTAAAAAAATTTTTTCATTACATTTCCCTTTGGGGATTTTAAATCATTACCTATTTCTAAATTTTGGATATTTCCTCATCTATGAACTCAGGACTACAAATTCGTAAAGCTCTCAAAACATTGATGAGAAAACAGACATTTGACTCTATCTTGATGCGAGGAATAATAGTGGACATAGGAACAGTTATTTTAGGTTTTCTTAAATTTAAATTTTTGAATTCTTATTCCTTTTAATAATTAAAACATTAGAAAAGGCATGAGTTATTTTCTTCAAACTAAACAGTAAATTTATAGAATGGCTAAGTATTTAATTTTCCTAGAAATGGGGTATATCTCTTTTTTGGGGCATAAGCCCCAAAAAATAAACATTCAAACCCCTTTTTTTTTTTTTTAGCTCTATTAGGGAGGATTGTTTTTAAGAAACCTTTTTTTCAAAAAATTCCATGTATAGGTTACTAAGAACAGGTGAAAGAGGATTTCCCATTGCCATACCAAACTTCTGAGTGTAAACTTATCATTAAATAAAAATTTGCATCAACAATGCAAAGTTTAATAAGTTTAATGATAGTAGAACTGGCAATGGTAAATCATAGTTAACGAGTTCTTCAGATAAGAAACTTAATAAATAATCAACAGGAACTTTCGTAAACAAGGAAGTAACATCAAAACTAACCATGTTAAAATCATTTAAGTCAGTCAAGGAGCTTAATTTTAAATCAACCATGCTCAATTCTTTCCCTCGTTTGGCACTGGGGGAAAAAGTCCTACAGGCCTGTCTTTCCTTGGAGTTTTGTTGATCAGGTTTTCTGCCCATGTTGTCTTCCCGTTGAACACTGGTGCATTTGATATGGAGGTCAGTTATTTCAGTGTAGTGGAAAACGTCTCATGTCTGGTTCACGTCTGGCAGCGGGTTCTGGTACTTGAATGCGGTCCCTCTTTTGTCATATTTATTCCATTTCGCTGTCGTCACCGTCAGTTTTCATGTCACTATAGGTTCATTGCATGTTGTTGCAGCAGTACTTGCAATTTGGCCATCACTGGAGTTCGGATAGGCCCAGGGGATGGCAAGATGTAGGAGCAGCCTTGTTGCTGCTTGCTGCGGCTGCAGCTGTCGCTGGTGGTCTCCAGTGAGAGACTTACACACTGTGCTTGATCCTTACCAATAGCATTCCCGAATTAACGACTAGATCATACCATTCTGGGGCTACCAACTGGGACCAGAGATTTGTCATACTTCTGCGGAATATGAAGTTCGGGTTAAGTGCTTACGGACTTGTGCTTCCTGTAGTAACCAACCCTTCCTGTAAGGTTAAGGATTGTACGTCGAGTCATGGTTGTTAAAACACATGGCAACACTTAAGCAACTTTATTCCAAAACTTTTTCGCCTACACAGTATGCTTCTTCAGTCGAGTACAGAAAGTAGGAAGGAGCAATAGAGATGTGAAGACGATGTAATCAGTCCATTACCCTTAAAGTCGTAGATTTGAGGTTGTCAGTCCCTCAGCCTAGAGAGATCTGTTCCAAAGTCTCTTCCAAAGTTCCAGACTTTGGAACAGATCTTTCCAGGCTGAGGGACTGACAACCTCAAATCTACGACTTTAAGGGTGATGGACTGATTACATCGTCTTCACATCTCTACTGCTCCTTCCTACTTTCTGTACTCGACTGAAGAAGCCTACTGTTGAGAAATGGGTTATCAGCTAATTTTTAAAGAGTTTGTATGTAACTTAGAAAGACAGCTCATCGCCTGCACAGCCGCCCCTGCAGACGAGGTCTAGAAGCTGTCGACTCATCCCCTCAAGGGCTGTAAAGATTTAAAAAATTTTTGTAAGATTATAAATTACCCCTAGGGGTTTTTTGTCACATATTTCATTCACGATGGCTGACAGACTTACTTGTTTGGACTCAAAAGTCCGCACCTTACTACCGACTATAGGTTGATTACAAACTCCTTGTGACACAAGAACTGCTCAATCCCCCGACTACAAGAAATTCGTAACCTACCTTGCTCTTGTAGCATGGTTTATGGTGTTCTTCACACCTTCGACAGGTATCGGTGACTTGATAGAAGCTGAAGTGTCCTTGATGTCCACGTCTTCCATTGTCTAGGAAACGCACACTGTTACAACTATGTATCATGTGGAGTTCAAATACGTGGATTGGGAAAGAAATATCACGTAGGCTGTTATTACTATATAATTGCAGTTATGTGGAGAGAGCCCTTGCCAGCCTTACCTATCTCACTCGCTCCTCTCGTAACACTTTAACTCTTAATTGTAAATTAGACAAAAACAATTTACTCAAGCAGAGTAAAGAAAACACTTTACGTTAAAAAGTACTTGAAATTTCATCAAGAGTGAATTTGTTCAAAGAAATATAAAAATATGAATAAAATAAAACAAAGGAACTAAACAGGTAGGTCAACACTTACAGTGGAAAGAGCACACTTCATTATAATATATTTTTTACAAACAAATTCCTGCTGTGACTGATACAACAAAATCTTGCTGTGATTGATACGACAAAAATTGCTGGCAAAAATAATGGTACACAGTCGGGCGAAAAATTAGAGGAAAGACCGCTGGCATAGAAAAAGCACACTTAGAAATAAATGGATAATTTAGTATACTGGGGTGAATATCACTGCATGAAATACAATGACAATTACGGGAGAATACAACGCTGAAAGAATACAAAAAAAAAAAAATGAATCACTTCACACAGGGTGACTGACTGGTACACTACACAATAATACTTACTACAGACAGGAGTAGCATAAAGAAAAACACAGAATAAAAAATATAAGATAAGTGAAAACACTGAAAAATATTCTAAAAATAATGAGTCAAAGAAATACTGCGTTTACACTAAAAAACAACAATTTTAGAGTACACAAGCAATTTACTATAAATGTCTCACAAAACGCAAATGTCTTTAAATGCAAGAAAATGTCTCAAGAAAATTATCACTGGAGTCTGGAGTAGTAGACGGGCGATTACTGGTGATGGGGGCGGGTGTAGGGTGTCCCGCGCGGTGATACTGACGCCTCCTACATTCACTGTTGTCGGAAGAAATGCGCGTTCTGGGGGAACTCACAAAATTTGGGGTTTTCGTTGGCGCCAGCAACAATCTCTTGACCAATTATGTGACCCCAAAACGTACTAGGACCCGGTACAAGGGTGCAAACAACCACAGGTAGATGAGGTGTCTGGTGGTGGGAGAGAGTGGTGGTGGTGGGGTGGTGTGAGTAGAGGGGGGGTGGTGGGTGTGACTCTGCTGGCGCTCACTGGCGCGGACTCCACTCTCTACCCCCCGAGGGGGCTTAAGCCACTCTATGCACAGAATGGTGAAAACCACTCTTAGCATCCAACAGGAGCACAAAGCCCATATAGACAATACTCAGAGGAACCTTGCTTACTTCTTACTGCGGGCTTACTTCTCTCCTCCTGGGTTAAAGCTGGTTTTGGCTGACTGGCTTACCCCACGAGAATGGCTGACGGAAGACGTGTAACGATGCACAAAGCACGAGGAGCATGGGTGACGGAAAACAGGCTGGATGAAAGCTGACTGGCGTTCACTTCCACAGTTCTGGCTTACTGACGGCTTAATTGCAAAATCCGGTCAACCCCCTGAGATTGAAAACAATTAACACACGAACTAAGCCAGAAGCTTGAAACGGCTGCAACCCGGCTTGCAGGCTGAAGGTTTGGAGTGAGGGTATAAGCGGCTGGCTGGAGGTTGGAGGGGAGTAGGGGGGCTGGCTGGAGATTCACCTTTGACCCTGCCGCTACTCACAACAGCTTGTAACGTCCTTGAATTACCTTAAAAACGTAAATCCACGCTCCACACCGGTGCCACCATTTATCATGTGGGAGTTCGATACGTGGATTAGGTAAGAAATACTCACGTAGGCTGTTATTACGTATAATGCAGTTATGTGGAAAAGAGCCCTTGCCAGCCGTACCTATCTCACTCGGCTCCTCCTCGTACACTGATGCCGCCCACAGTACCCTATGTGAGGGGCCCTTGATACTGCTGAGGTCAGCACAATATGAATTCAGATAGTGACTCAGGCAGAGACGGTTGGTCCCTTGAGTCAACGGGACACGGTTACTGGTAACTGGTTACTACTACTGAGATTGTTCCCACAAATTTGTCTTTATTCCTTCACAATGAATTATTTACTAAGAAGCTGATCACACTTTCTTAAGTGTTCATTGTGTTTTATGAATACTTTGTTCACACTAAGCACAGATCAGTTCTTGTTGGTTATCCTGGGGCAGTGTCATCTCAAGAAGTCAAAAGTAATCTGAAGACGCCACAGCACCCCATGCCGTCACTTCCTCCAGCACAAAAGAAAAGCTGACCTAGTATTTTGCTTCTTGCCACTTCCTCGATGAAGCAAAGCAGAATGTTTGAATCTTTCGTCTTAACATAGACAACAATGTCCCTATCTTTACTATGGTAATAAAGTGGGAGCAGGATTTTCCCTTTAAATTTTCCTGCTAAAGTAAGAGATGCACTGTCTCTATTAAAATACACTCTGCAACACTCAAGGAGCAGCATCACTTGACCACGCGCACACTCCGTACGGCAACTGTGACAATTACTCACTGTAGCAGTAAACAAGACCTTGCCCCTTCTGGAGGGGTGGGCCCCTCAGGCTAAAGGGGCTGAAGGGCTGAAGGGGGCTGATACCCCCTCCTGGAGAAAATTTCCTCAAAAAAACCTACCTTGTGTAGGGTAAACGTTCCCCGGGTAAAGTTTAATTTTTTGCCTATGTGTCTTAACAACCAAACCTGTCGGTTTTTGTATACCATTTGATATTCACGTCGAGCCATCCTTTCATGTTCAGCAATAACAAGATCCATTCCTTCTTGCTAATACTTCTGATAATAAGTTCGCAGAGAGCGAACACCACCCTCGTTGACCTTGCCACTACCTATTCCTGTTTGAGTAAGGATGATGAGTCGGTTCTATTTCTACCTGGAAGAGTCCATCCTTTCCACTGATCCATCCACTCCACAGTAGAAAGAAAGACTTAGGGCCCACTGACTTTCCACCGAAGTTACTATTTGTTGCATCTGTTCAACAAACATTGTAGAAACCCTTGCATTGCCAGGTGAAACATGGGTTTTACGACTAATGTCCCTCGCATTCCCTTTAACATGGTACAAACCTATTTTTTAAAACCCGTTGTCAGAATGCTCATTCACAGGTTGCTGTTCCAGGGAACTAGTCAGTATGAGCTTAATGATGCTGTCATCACACAGTAATTCACCCTGTAATGTGCCCTTCATCCTAGACCTAAGTACATGGTGTCAACTAGTCGGGGACACCATACGTTTGCATCGCCGAGCGTCACGGTTGTGGAGAAATTTCTCCAGGGGTGTATCACCCCCTTCAGCCCTTTCAGCCCTTTCAGCCCCTTTCAGGCCCTAGGGGCCCACCCTCTCAGAAGGGCAAGCATCTTATTTACTGCTACAGCAAGTAATTTATCCAATGCAGTAACATATTGACGTGGTCAAGCACTGAGCTCCTTGCAAGACTCCAGTGTTGCCAAAGTGTAGTTTAATAAAAAACAGTCCACTCCTACCTTAGGAGGACAATTAAGGAAATCCTGCTCCCACTTTATTTCCATGGTAAAGATAGTGAACATTGTTGTCTGTGCTTAAGGGCAGCAAGAATTTAAGCATTCTGCTTGCTTCTTGAGGAATTGGCAAGGAAACAAAAGTACTAGGGCAGCTTTTCCTTATGTGCTAGGGAGATGCGTTGTATGGGGGCGTGGCGTCTTCAGATTACTTTACTCTACTGAGAGTCACACTGATGCCAGATACCAACAAAGAACACGATCTGTGCGTTTTGTGAACAAAGTGTTTCCCCAAAACACAATAAACACTTAAGAGAAGTTGTGATCAGCTTTTTCAGAATAAGACTGTGACAATAAAGACAAATCTTGTGAACATAGTGTACCAAGTGTGTGTATTTCCCAGACTAAGGAAGACGTGGACATCCAAGGACACATCATTCTATCAAGTCACTGATAAAACCCGTCAAAGGTGTGAAAAAACACCATAGCTCACGCTACAAAGCAAGGTGGGTTATAGATTTCTGTAGACGGGGGACAAACGAGTTCTTGATCACAAGGATTTGTATCAACCTATATTTGCAGTGAGGTGCGGACTTTTGAGTCCACCCAAGTACGTAAGTCAGCCATCAGTGAATGAAATATGCTGACATAACACCCCCTAGGGGTAATTTATAATCTTACAAAATATAATTCTTTTAACCGTTGAGAAAAGATCAAGACAGCTACTCAAGGGCCTCATCTGCAGGGCGGCTGTGGCGAGGCTGTCTTTCTAAGCTAAGTTTCACTATATTTAAACTATAAACTTAGCTGTTAAACCATTTCTCAATAACAGTGATACTTGTGTGATACACATATATAGATATTCCTAACTGCATTACAGTAAGAATCCCTTACTAGCCATGACGTCACTTCACTCCGTGAACCTGCGAGTCAGCCTAGAGGTCTCTGTCTCATTCCTTGGCTAGGCATAGAAGACAGTGGACGAGCAGGCCTGTGACCTCTCTTTCTCGAGTATCTGTAATATACGCCTTCAGAACGACCAATAACTGTTTCCTTTCCATCCATTTATCCCCACAACACTCACTGTAACACACACCTACACACACACACACGTGGCGAGGTGTCAGAGTGGGCACCTGTGACCAGCGGGGTCCCACAGGGGTCAGTTCTAGGACCAGTGCTGTTTCTGGTATTTGTGAACGACATGACGAAAGTAATGGACTCCGAAGTGTCCCTGTTTGCAGATGACGTGAAGTTGATGAGAAGAATTCACTCGATCGAAGACCAGGCAGAACTACAAAGGGATCTGGACAGGCTGCAGACCTGGTCCAGCAATTGGCTCCTGGATTCAACCCCACAAAGTGCAAAGCCATGAAGATTGGGGAAGGGCAAAGAAGACCGCAGACGGAGTACAGTCTAGGGGGCCAGAGACTACAAACCTCACTCAAGGAAAAAGATCTTGGTGTGTGTATAACACCAGGCACATCTCCTGAAGCGCACATCAACCAAATAACTGCTGCAGCATATGGGCGCCTAGCAAACCTCAGAACAGCATTCCGACATCTTAATAAGGAATCATTCAGGACCCTGTACACCGTGTACGTTAGGCCCATATTGGAGTATGCGGCACCAGTTTGGAACCCACACCTAGCCAAGCACGTAAAGAAACTAGAGAAAGTGCAAAGGTTTGCAACAAGACTAGTTCCAGAGCTCAGAGGTATGTCCTACGAGAGAGGTTAAGGGAAATCAACCTGACGACACTGGAGGACAGTAGAGATAGGGGGACATGATAACGACATACAAAATACTGAGAGGAATTGACAAGGTGGACAAAGACAGGATGTTCCAGAGATGGGACACAGTAACAAGGGGACACAGTTGGAAGCTGAAGACACAGATGAATCACAGGGATGTTAGGAAGTATTTCTTCAGCCACAGAGTAGTCAGAAGTGGAATAGTTTGGGAAGTGATGTACTGGAGGCAGGATCCATACATAGCTTTCAGCAGAGGTATGATAAAGCTCACGGTTCAGGGAGAGTGACCTAGTAGCGACCAGTGAAGAGGCGGATCCAGGAGCTTGGACTCGGCCCCTGCAACCTTAACTAGGTGAGTACACAACACACACACACACACACACACACACACACACACACACACACACACACACACACACACACACACACACACACACACACACACTCACACACACACACAGCAACTCGTGAAGAGGCATGAACAAGAACCGTGACTCGACCCCTGCAACCACATACGGGTGAGTAAACACACACATCTTACACACAACACAACAACAATAAAAAAAATCCAGAAACAAATCAATAACTAATAACAAAACTCAATAAACAATATCCAACCACAACAAAATCAACATTCAAAATAACAACAACAGCAGCAGCTACAATGACAACAATAACAAAAACAACAATAACAAAATAACAAAAACAAAAACAAACGAAAAAATCCTCACATTATGTTTAGTATTTTTTAAAGCCTTGAGGCTGCAGGTGGTGCGGGAGTCGTGCAGACGGAGATGTGTGTTGATTCTTCCTGAGCTGACAGAAAGACGCTGCATCTGGTGTTGCAGAAGTGCTGTGTGGCTCCTCATCTCCGCCAGACGTGTTGCTGCTTCCTGGTTGTCTTGCTGTAAGAGGTTCGCTCTACGTCTCTCTTTCTCTGTGTGAAGATTCACCTCAACTTCAACACTAACTATTGAAAAAAAAATGTATTACAGTCCCCTCCTTTCCATTTAACCTCTCTTAACCCACTGATAGCTTAAGATAAACTATTTTAAAAGCTAAGAGCCTACCTTCCTCAGCTAATTTAAAAGTTATTCCTAATATTAGCTATCTAGTGGCTATAAGTATAATTAATCTTCAACCCATATAACAATATAACATAGAAAAAACAAAATAATTTCTTCCAGTAATGAATGTTTTCTATCCAACATTGAAAGATCAATAATTAAAAGTGGCAGATTTAAGTACAAGTTCGCATTTTTTTTAACTACCGTGTAAGAATGACCAGAAAATAGAAGCAACACTTTGACCATTATTCACTCCATTACTGTCTCTGCAGAGGTGTTGCAACATTGCAGCTTAGATGCCCTTTCAAGCTGCAGGATCCCCACCCCTCCTTCAAGCTGCAGTATCCCCACCCCTCCTTCAAGCTTCAGTATCCCCTGTTGAGAAATGGGATTACCAGTTAAGCTTAAAGAGTTTGTACTTAACTTAGAAAGACAGCTCATCACCTGCACAGCCGCCCCTGCAGACGAGGTCTTGAGAAGCTGTCGAAGTCATCTGTCAACGGGCTGTAAATGAGTTATAATTTGTAAGATTATAAATTACCCCAAGGGGGTGTTATGTCAGCATATTTCATTCACTGATGGCTGACAAACTTACTTGTGTGAACTCAAAAGTCCGCCCCTTACTGCCGACTATAGGTTGATTACAAACTCCTTGCGACTCAAGAACTGTGCAGTCCCCCGATCTACAAGAAATTCGTAACCTACCTTGCTCTTGTAAAGTAAAAGGACACAAGTGCAACTTTACATATTGTCGGTAATTCTACCAACTTTATTACTACCTTGCTCTTGTAGCGTGAGCTATGGTGTTCTTCACACCTTCGACAGATATCGGTGACTTGATAGAAGCTGAAGTGTCCTTGGATGTCCACGTCTTCCATAGTCTAGGAAAACGCACACTGGTACACTATGTTCCACAAGATTTGTCTTTATTGTTTCACAATCTTAATCATAAGAAGCTGTTTTTTCCCCACCCCCCCCAAAAACACTTCTCTTAAGTTGTTTATTGTGTTTTATGAGACACTTTGTTACACTAACTCACAGATCGTTTCTTTGCTGGTTATCATGGCTTCAGTGTCACTCTCTAGTAGAGTCAAAAAGTAATCGTGAAGACGCCACCAGCGCCCCACGCCATCACTGCCCCTTGCACCAAAAAGAAAAGATGACATAGTACTATGCTTCCTTGCTCTTCCTCGATGAAGCAAAAGAGAATGTTGATTCTTGCTGTCTTAAGCATAGACAACAATGTTTCCACCATTCTTTACTATGGTAATAAAGTGGGGCAGGAATTTATTTTCCTTAATTGTCTTGCTAAGGTAGAGATGAATTGTTCTTTTATTAAGCTACACTTGCAACACCGAGGACGCACGGGGCGCGAGGGCACGTCACATAATGGTACTGCATCTGGGGTCAATTACTCGCTTGTATAGCAGTAAAACAAGATATTTGCCCATTCTGAGAAGCTGGGCCCCTTCTGGGCTGAAAGGGGCTGAAAAGGGGCTGAAGTGGGGCTGATACCCCCTCTGGAGAAATTTCTCCACACTGGGGGGCGGCAGAGGTTCGCTGCAGGTGAACTATTCATCACTTAACATTAATTTTAATTTTCTCATCGACCACCACTGTCTTGCTTGTCTTTTCTGAACAGCTTTAGTCTGTGTGGTTTTACTGGAGAATCATAATTTTGTTTTCAACATGTGTAATTTCTAACGGCACTAGTTTTATTTATTGTCGCTTATTCACTACACCTTTGCTTAAAACATCAACTGTCCTGATGATTCCATTTGCATCATGGATATCATGGTCACAATTTTCCAAGTGGCCATTGGGACCTCGGACCATCATTGTCGATTAATCACTATGCCACAGGTCTTAGGACTTATGATTTTCAGGAAACACAGCTCCATAGTAAGTGTTCTCTCAATGAGGTGAGATAGTCTTCTCGCCAATTTTCTCCCAACGTTCAATCACTTTTATAAGTTGTTTGAATTTTCTGTCTGAGTTGCCTCAGGTTCGATATAAGTAGGATCCCTATGATTTTTTATCATTCATGGGAGAACAGGTTCGAGCCTTATGACCATGGAGTAAATGAGATGGACTTAAGTCTCTTCTAAAATTGTCCCAGATCATCGGTACATATGTTAGAGGTCTGGTTGTTGACTCTATTTTCTATTTTCAGTCACAACTGTAGAAATTCTTCTAAGTCTATTCTTGCGATGAAGGTCTTCTTAAACAACGTTTTACAATGCCGATCATTCTTTCAAAAAATCCGCCGTGCCTGGAGAATTTAGGAGAGGAATGTTCTCCACGACATCTGCGTTGATTCAGCATCTGTTGTAATTTGGTTGATCAAAGATCTTGCTTATTTAAGCAGCACCAGCAACAAAGTTCGTTGCATTATCTGAAATCATCGGCTGGGACATGCCCTTCTGGCTTGCAAACCTTCTGAATAATTTGATAAAGTTTCAAGCAGACATGTCAGTGGCTACTTCTAGATGTACTTGCTCTAGTTGTAGCAAAGTGAAACAAACAGATGTACACCTTGATGGGAATTTGTCAATTGTTTTGGTTTTAAAAATTATTGGTCCAGTGTTATCGACACCTGTCACCTGAAATGGTGAGTGCATGACAAACTCTTTCAGGAGGGATATGAAGGTGGCTGGATACTGACATATCGCATATCGTAGTGACGGACAAGAAATCAGTCCTTTATTTGTTTTTTCCACGTTGTCGACCTTGAGGTATCCAGTAGGATTGTCGTTATGACCGAGTTGTCAGCTACCCCACATGTAAACACGTTTTACGTGGGGCGGTTTGCACAATCGTTTTGTTAGCCAATGATTCTCGGGGTTCAATATTGGATGTATGGCTTCTTCAGGTAGTTGATGATTATGAATTCTTCCTCGAATCTTAATAATCCTTTCTGAGTCGAGATAAAGTCCTAAAGAATTAATCATGACAGATTTCTTTGGGGATTTATCTTGTGTTTCAGAAATTTATATTCTGTAGAGAAAACATCTTTCTGTTTTAGTTTCACACAGTATTTTAATGGGTTCAAGACTTATAATCAGGTTTTTATTCCTTTAATGAATTTATGGACAAGAGCTGTAACTCTTAAGAGTTTACCCACAGATTGAGTATTTAGAATCCATCAATGACGATTTTCTGTTGTTGTCTGCAGTATTTTACCACCAATTATTTCGCTGTGTTCAAGAAGACTGTTTCTTTTGGCATAATGTGAGCTTTTGCTGAGGCCAGTTTTTTTCATTAGAGTTGTCAGTGCGGTCCGTGGAGCCATAATTTATTATCACAATTTCGTGAGTGGGACACACGTGACAACTCGTCAGCTGGAATTTACTTAGGTAGAGACTTGGAGAGGAAAGAGATAATCTCACTCCATCTCTATTATTTCTGCTACTCTGTTCTGTACACAGACCACTTATCTTATATTCATACCACTGTAGAACTGCCTTCATTATCACTCCCGATCACGGTTTCTGAATAGTTGAGATGATCATTGTAACTATGTTGTAATTAGACAAGCTTATTTTGTACCTAATAGAGTGCTGACAGTTCCAATTGTGGTACTGTTCTGACCTTCAAGGGTGCAACCTGGCCTTTGAAGTAATTAGTGTACTTCCTTCAGCATTACTCATGTAAGCTACAGCGCCATAACCTTCTGGTTGACGCATCACAGCAGAAACACATGTAATGTGCAATTGTTTCCCTCTTGTATTTGTCTGGGAAATGTAAATTTGATATGTTGCTTAAACTCCTTGGATATTTCATCCCTTGCTTGACTCATTTTAGAGGCCAAGTTCTCATACCATCCAATTTTGAGCTTCCATGCATATTTGATAAGATTTTACCTGTATGGTAATTGGTGAGACGGAGGTCCTAGAGGATCAAAACATTGTGATACCTTGACAGGTAAACTCGTTTAGTGAGTGTACTGCATGATTTATTGTTTATCCTTTGAGGACTCAAAGTATCTTCCTGTTGTGTTTGCAATAAGTCCCAGCATATTGTTGCAATCAGGAAATTCAGCTTCAGCCGAAATCTTCTTTGATAAGTTCCCTTAAATTGCTTTGAATTTTGTATTCCAATCTTTAGGAGGGCATATTTGCTTCTTTCATCTCCTTGTTTGCTTCTCTGTATAAGGATTTCAATCCTCCTTCTTTAATCACAGTACCTTGAAGATTGTCCACATAGAACTTTTCTTTAAGATTTCTTTGAAGGGACTTTCAGATTTTCTTCAAATGTATATTTAGAGTAGCTTCATAGTAAGAATTGAGAGTGATGTTGCACCACATAAATACTGATTAGAAAATCAATCAGTTTTCACAGGACTTTGAGGATCATGTGGATTTTCAGGCCACAAGAATCGAGTATAAATCCTCTATCTATTTCTTTGTAGTCCTACTATTTAAGAAATGGCTTTGGAAATATAGCCGTTTTGTAGGCATATGTGTTTGTGCGAAATTCATAAGCAGTCTCCATGCTTCTCAGTTAGTGAGGGTCGGTCATCAGACAGTCATTAAGACTTGCTACTTCTTTATTTGCACAGTGCGCTGCAATTATGTACAATAAACCGTAGTGGAGTGGGTTTCAGAATCATTTTCTGACTCCGGGTGCGGAGATAATGAGTGTTTGTCTTCAATTATCTTTGATAATCCTAATGCATTTATTGTTCCAACTGTTCTTGTAAGGTATTATCATAGACAGTCAGCAGCTCTGGATTCTTCATGAGCCCTCATGTATTTGTGCTTTCATTTGTCGAAGCCATGCGATAATTGCTAGCAGATGATGGTGGATTTAATTTCCATGGTAACCTAACCCAATTCTGTCCATCTTTATACTTGAAGTGTCCAAATATTGGCTTAAGTCTGAGGATCTTGTGGCTTGGTTTTATTTACATCAATACCTATCGCATCTAATTCCCACAACTTATCAACTGGTTCATTCATTTCTTCCAGTAATGATAATTTTGTTGTGGTACATGATCAGCGGGTTATTCTTCGTAAACTAGTACATTTTCCACTGCTCAATATCAGCTTCTTTCCCAACTTTGAGAGGGAATGGGTCCACATATCATGTGGCCTCCTGCTGTTTTCAGCAAAGTTGAACATTCCATCTTTACTTACTATATTTTGCACAAAACAAGTGATAAAATACTTCCAATGATTAAACTCGCATTGGCACTAATTGTGTCCGTCTGTTATGTCAGGACAGGCTAACTTGATCTTAGCTGCTTTCAGTGTGCTAACTGTTTCTTTTAATCCCTGGATCTGACAGACTTAGGCAAAATCATCTACTACCACTGGTTTCTAAACCCTGTCTTTTTCCTGTTTCCTAGACCAACAGTGTTCTGGCTAGGTATATGTCTGTTTACCAGAATTATGGAAAAAAACCAGCTATTCTAACTGTATTTTGGATAGGGTTGTTTATTCAGTTTCTGCAACCTGTTGTTCTCTGAAGGATCTTTGTGAGCCCTTGATCAAATAGTGTTAGCACATTGGTTTTTGTGTAATTTATTAGGGAATAACTCAAATCGAGCTATAGGGAGAGCTTCTTTAAACTTATCTTATCACATTTATGCTGTTGCTTGTTGAACTTCCTGATTCTGTGGAAGTCTTCTGTTGTTCAGCAAAAGTTATTTGGGCCATAATGCTGTATGATGCATACCCTTGCATATTAAAACACTTTCTTCAGTGAGCATTTTCCTCCCTTGTGTTCACTAAACACAATTGATGCACCTTTTCAGCTGATGATAACGTTGTTTACGTGCTCCATTGATGTGTATTGGAATACAATACTGTGCCCAATATGTTCCTCACAAAGGTACACATTTTGGAGAGTTAAGTTTATGTATGACAGTCTGTTTACTGTTTGTTGTATTTCACAGCTTGATAAATGCCTATATGGGATTCCCATTCTGTCGGTTTTGTGGGAGTAAGGTATACTCTTTTTATACTTGAGTTGAAGGTTTATTATTCCACTGGATTTGTGGATTTTTCAATCTTGTCTCGTTGCGTGCATGCATGAAAAAACTATTGTTTGTAAACATTGCTAATTTCCTCGCCAAGTGAAATAGCGTTTATTGAACATAATATTTTAATCGTTCAATAGTTTGTGTGACAAACTTATCTTGTACAATACCACTGATAAACCAATCACATTGTCTCATAGGTCATATTTAGCATCTAGAGACCTGAGACTATTGTCTAATGTGATTCTAAATGCATGTAAGTCTGAAAAAACAATGTTTGGGTGGCTCTTCAAAGCTTGATATTAAGACTGCATGTCTAACTCTAGCCTTTGTCATCATCAAAGTAATTGTCTGCCTAAGACACGTAAGGACTATTTGATAATTACTTTAACCACCGGAAAAGGAAATGACGTAATAGTTCATAGGGTTCTCCTTCACCAAAGTATTTAAGATAATTAAACTTAGCATATCGCATCTATGTCAGTTCGTGAATTTACTATGGATTGAAAGCACTAATGAATTCTTCATAATTATGATTGGAAAAAAAATAGGTAAATGACAATGTAGGTAAGTTGGTAATTGGACACGTGTTGTTGTTACAGGTGGTAACAGGTGTTTGACCACTAGTTAAGTAGTCTTTGTGACAGAGTTTTGCGCACAGATAGCCGGTACTCCTGTCCACCTTAATTGTTTGATTACTAAAAGTATCCAAACATTTTTAATTTATCCTCAGATGGATCTGATTCAAGAATTTTATTTTCATAATGTGTATATAGTCTGAATAATTATTTCCAGATGTTGTGTAAGTAATTCAAAATTTGACCTCAAGATCATCAAAATCTATGTTTGTATCTTGAGTTAAATCCATACAGACTGAAATTAGGATTTTTCTAATTGTGTATTTTAGTCTGTTAAAGGACTGAAACTGAGTTTTCAAACAAGCCATTTTAATGGTATATCGAAAATTCTAGCACCACACTTAGAGGTTTAAAAAACACGTACTTTTAAAAAACAGCTGAGTTTTTTTTATGTTTAAAAGTCAGCAATAATCGAGTCAGACAAGCCCCCACTAAGTTAACCTCAGGGTCAATGCCCCAGAAGGGTACCCCTACAATGGCTGGGTTTTGGCTTGGTTTTCGTGCAACCTGACCAAGTGTTTAAATCGTAAATAATGAAATAATTCACCCACTTTTTCCCATATAATGTCCTGTATAAGTAAATCACACGTGAATATTACTTACACTTTAATAAATGCATTTTAAATTGTTTTGAAATTACACTGAATATATAAGTTCCCTTTAAATTTAACAGGTATATTAAAAAACAAATTTTTAAACAATTTGTTTTAATTTCGTCTATAAAATTAAAACATAGGGTTATATACATCAGCCCCAACCCGAACATCAGTTGGGTTGTTGTTGTCTTAGTCAGCCTTCTTCGAGTTTGGAGCAGGGATGCCGGGGGCCATCCCCCCTTCTCTTGTTGGGGATCACCCCGCTGTTTTTTTGGGGGGGGGGGGGGCGGGGGGGGGGGGGGGGGGCTTTTTTTTGTTTTTAAAGTAAAAAAATATTTTACGCTTTTTTAAGGTTGGCTGAGGTTATTTTACTGGATAAAATAACCCCTTTCTTTTTGGGGTTTTCCCCAAAAAAAAAAAAAAAAAAGGAAAAAAAAATTGGGGTTTTTCCCTTTTAAGACTAATTTAAGGCTTCCCAAGCACCCTTAAGGGTTTTTAAAATTTTTAAACCCTAGGGGTTTGAGTTTTTTTTTTTAAACCCAGGGGGGGGATTAAAATTTTTATTAATCCCAAAATTCTTGTTTTTAAAAACCCCCTTATGCCCAAAATTTTTAAAAACCCCTTTTAAATCAAAACGCCGTCCCCCGTTATTTAAACCCCTTCCTAAAACCCGGGCCCCCCCTTGGAAAATTTTAAAAATTTGTTTTTCCAGTTTTTTTCTTGGGAAAAGGTCTTATTTTGAATTTTCCCTTTTTCCCTCTTATACAAAAAGCCCCAAACTTTTTCCCAAAATTTTTTTTTTTTTCTTTTTGGGTGAATTCACCAAAAAGCTAGGGGGGTTTGGGGGCGGGGGGGGGGGGGGGGGCGGGGGGGGCCGGGGGGGGGGGGGGGGGGCCCCGGGGGGGGTCCGTTTTTTTTTGGGTGAAGCGGGGTGACGCCCTTTTTTTTTGGGCTCCCAATTTTTGTGATTTGATCTGGGGGGATTTTTTTAATTACGGGTTTTTAAATTTGAAAAAAACACTATTTTTAACAGCTTTTTTCGAAGGCCCTTTGGGGCTCGTGGTTATTTGTACACGGTAGTACAACAATTTTTGGGGCCCCCAGTGGGGGGCCTTTTTACCCCGGTTTTTTTTTTCAAAAAAAAGGGGCCCCACAAACCAAAAATGTTAAAAGGAAATTACCACAAAAGTTTAAAAAGATTTTTGTACTTAACTTAAAAGACACTCATCGCCCTGCACACCCCACCCCTGCAGACGAGGTCTTGAAAGCTTTTCCGAATGTTCATCCTCAACGGGCTGAAAATGAGTTAAATTTGTAAAGTTTTTATAAATTCCCCCTGGGGGGTGTTTGTCAGCATTTTTAAAATTCCCACGGGGAGGGCCCGGGACAAACTTCCCTTTGTGTGGACTCAAAAGCCGCCCCTTACTGCCGAATAGGTTGTTTACAAACTCCTTGCAACTCAAAAACTGCGCAAACCCCCCCCGATCTACAAAAAAATTCGAAAACCTACCTTGCTCTTTACCCGTGACCTATGGGTTCTTCACCCTTCGCAGAAAATTGGTGACTTGATGGGAACTGAAGTGCCCTTTTGGTGTCCACGTTTTTCCTTTGTCGGGGAAAAAACGCCCCCCGGTACCCTATGTTCCCAAATTTTTTGTTTTTATTGTTCACAATTTTAAATCACAAAAGAACTGTTTCCCCACTTCTCTTAAGTGTTTATTGGGGTTTTTAAATGGCACTTTGTTCAACTAACGCCCAGTTTCGTTCTTTTTTGGTTTTCCTGGCGTCATTTGTAAACCTCCAGAGAGCCCAAAAAGTAATCTGGGGGGAGCCAACAGGCCCCACGCGGGTCATTTGGCCCCTTGGGCAAAAAAGAAAAGTTTGCATAGTATTTTTGGTTTCCCCTTGCCACTTCCTGGGTTTGAACCCAAAAGCAAAAATTGTTTAAATTCTTGCTGTTTTAAACCCCAATAGACAAAAAATGTCCACTATTTTTACAAGGGGTAATTGGGAGCAGGATTTTTATTAAATTTGTTTTGGGCTAAGGTAAGAGATGAACGTCTTCTTTAAAGCTACACTTTCCCAACACAGGACCGCACGGAGGCGTCGACCCACGTACCCCCAACCCCTCCTTCAAGCTTAGTATCCCCAAAACCCCCTTTTTCCCAAGCTGCAGTATCCCCCCCCCATCCTTAAAGCTTTCCAGTACCCCCATCCCTCCTTCAAGCTGCAGTATCCCCACCCCTCCTTCAAGTTTGCAGTATTTCCCACCCACCCTTCAAGCTGCAGCATCCCCCACCCCCCCTTCAAGCTGCAGTACCCCCCCTTTCCCATTAAAAGCGCAGAAACCCCACCCCTCCTTCAAACCGGCAGTATCCCCCCCCCCCCTTCAAGCTGCAGAAATCCCCCCCCCCCATTTTTCAAGCTGCATACCCCCAACCCCTCCTTCGGGGCTCCCGGTACCCCACCCCCTTAAAGCTACATTTCCCCCACCCCTTTCCTTCAGGCTACAGTACCCCCACCCCCCCTTTCCCAGGTACAAAAATCCCCACCCCCCCTTTCAGGCTACAGTTACCCCCAACCCCTCCTTCAAGCTGCCACCCCACTCCCCCTTCAAGTTTGCAGAAACCCAAACCCCCCTCCTTCAAGCGCAGAAAACCCCCACCCCCCCTTCGGGGTTTGAAACCCCCACCCCCCTTCGGGCCCTTCCCCAGTATCCCCCACCCCTCCTTCGGGCGCAGGGAACTTCGCCTCCAGAACTCAAGCCCCGGCTTCTGCCATTTTCCTGACTCCAAAATTTCCCGTGCTCAAAAGTCAAAACTCCCAAAAAGGTCAAAAATCATTTTCCCCTCCCTCTCACTCCTCCCCTATTGGATCCCCAACCCCCCTCGGATACAAAACCTCCTACACCCCCTTCCCTTCAACCCATTCCGAGGATGATCCCTAACTTGCCTTCCCATCACTACATTTTTCTTTTCCTTCGTAATTTTACTTTCCTTCACCCTCTCTAAATATCCACACTATCTCAACAACCCCCAAAAGTTTTCTGGTAATTAACCTTTAGTTGCCCCGGCCCCACTGACTTTTAAAATATTTAAAAACTTTTTATAATATTTTCGCTAAACATTGGGCCCTCAACGTCCCCATTCCAGAGCCTCCCCAAAAATTGCCCTCAACGTCACATCTCCCGAGCCCCCCCAAAAATTGCCCCCAACGTCACATCTCCAGAGCCCTCCCAAAAATTGCCCTCAACGTCACATCTCCAGAGCCTCCCAAACATTTTCCCTCCAAAGTCACTTCTTTCCCAACCTCCAAAAATTCCCCCCAACGTCACATCTCCAGAGCCCCCAAACATTGCCCTCAAAAGGGCACATCTCCAGAGGGCCCCCAAACATTGCCCTCCAAAAATCACATCCCAGAGCCCCAAACATTTTTCCTCAACGCACATCTCCCGAAACCTCCAAAAATTGCCCCTCAAGTCACATCTCCAGAGCCCCCAAACTTGCCTCAACGTCCCCATCCCAAGCCCCAAACATTGCCCTCAACGTCACATCTCCAGAGCCTCCAAACATTGCCCCAACGTCAAATCCCCCAAGGGCCTCCAAACATTTCCCTCAACGCAAAATCTCCCGAGCCCCCAAAAAATTTCCCTCAAGTCCCCATCTCCAGAGCCTCCAAACATTGCCCCCCCAAAGTCACACTCCAATTCCCCCCAAACATTGCCCTCAACGTCACATCTCCAGAGCCTCCAAACATTGCCCTCAACGTACTCTCCCCGAGCCTCCAAACATTGCCCTTTTAACGCCCCATCTCCAAGCCTCCAAAAATTGCCGTTTAACGTCTCATCTCCCGAGCCTTTCCCAAAAATTGCCCCCAACGTCACATCTCCAGAAACCTCCAAAACTTTTCCCCCCAAAATCAAAATCTCCCCGAGCCTTTTAAAAATTGCCGTCAACGTCTCATCTTTCCCCCCAAGGCCCCCCCAAACATTGCCCTTTAACGTCACAAAACTCCCGAGCCCCCCAAACAAATTTCCCTCAACCCCACATCTCCCCGAGCCTCCAAACATTGCCGTAACGCCCCATCTCCAGAGCCTCCCAAACATTGCCCTCAACGTCACAAACTCCAGAGCCTCCAAACATTGGGCCCCCAACGTCACATCTCCAGAGCCTCCAAAATCTCCTCGCTGCAAAAATTTTTAAAAAAAATCCTTACTACTTTTTCTAACATACTACTTTAAGCATTTACTAAAATGTTTTCCCTAACTTGCAAATCCCCATCATTTCTTCCGTATCCACCCTACATGTTCCTTTTTTTTAAAACCATATATTTCAAAGAAAAAATTTTCCTTTTAAATTTTTTCTAAAAAATTTTTACTAATATCTTCGTTTAAACACTTGGTTTTCACGTCCTCAACTGTTTGTTAAACTTCCCTGTTTTATTTACGATCTTCCTCAGGTTTTCCCTAAATTCTTTCCCCCCAAAAATAACTTTATCATTCACCTCCCAGGTATCTTAATGGCTAATTTCCTCCTCTACCAAAATCATTTTAAACCCAAACACTCCTCTTCCCCCCCTGCACCCAAACCCCCCTACATCCCCTACCTTCTGTGCACACTTAAAAACCCCGTAAATTTTAAATCACCCAATACTACTTCCTCCTCCTCCTCCTCCTCCTCCTCCCCCTCCCCTCCCCCTCCTCCTCCTCCCCCTCCCCCTTTCCCCCTCCTCATTTCCCCCTCATCCATACTCTCTCTCTAAAAAAACACAAAATTTTCCTTCTTGCTTGGGGGGGGTTTTCCTTTAAAGTATAAACTTTTTACCTTTCACTCATTCTAACAATTTTTCCCTTTTACCCCATCTTGCTCTTACGTCACGGTTTGCTGCAACTAATAATGGGTTTAAAAATCTGTTGGCCCTCTATGAACATTTACGTCCCTGGGCATATGTCAAGTATTTATTTAATTCCCCCTTTTCCCAAAATTCATTTAAGTAACCCCCTATGTTTTTTTCCCCCGGCAAATCCAAAATTACAATTTTTCAAACCCCTCCAAAAACTGTTAATTTTTTCCCCCCCCACTCCAAACTTACAAATTTTCCCCCTCTACAAACTGTTTTTTCCCCGGCACTCCAAAAATTACAAATTTTTCACCCCCTACAACACTGGGTTTTTTTCCCTGGCCCCTCCAAACTTACATTCTCCACCCCTACAACACTGTTAATTTTTTCCCCGGCACTCCAAAACTTAAAATCTTTTTACCTCTACAATACTGAAATGTTTTTTTTTTCCCCCGGAACTCCAAACTTAATTCTTTTCACCTCTTCAACAAGTTTTTTTTTTCCCCGGCACTCCAAAATTTTTCATTTTTTTCACCTCTACAACACTGTTATTTTTTCCCCCGGGACTCCAAACTTACATTCTCCACCTTACAACACTGTTATTTTCCCCCGGCACCCAAAAATTACATTCTTCACCCCTAAAAACATGTTATTTTCCCCTGGGCACTCCAAACTTACATTTTTCCACCTCAAAACACTGTTATTTTCCCCTGGCCTCCCAAAATTACATTCTTACCTTACAAAACTGGACTTTTATTTTCCCCTGGAACCCCAAAATTACATTCTACACCTCTACAACACTGTTATTTTCCCCTGGCACCTTTTCCCAAAATTAATTCTCCAAACCCCTACAAAAAACCCGTTATTTTCCCCCCGGGGACTCCAAAAATTACATTTTTCACCCCACAACACGTTATTTTCCCCTGGGACCCCCAAAATTACATCTCCACCTCTACAAAACTGTTATTTTCCCCTGGCACCCAAACTTACAAATTTTTCACCTCTACAATACTTTAATGTTATTTTCCCCTGGAACCCAAAATTACATTCTAAAACCTCAAAACATGTTATTTTTTCCCCCCCGGGACTCCAAACTTACATTCCCACCTCTACAACCCCCGTTATTTTCCCCCCGGCACTCCCAAAATTTCTTCTCCACCTCTACAAAAACCCGTTTTTTTTGCCCTGGCACTCCCCAAAATTACATTCTCCACCTTTAAAAACACTGTTATTTTCCCCTGGCAAATTCAAACTTACATTCTCCACCCCAAAGACACTGTTGTTTTTGGTAAATGGGCGTTTTGTAAGGACCTGCCCCGTATGGGCCCCGTAGGCCTTTTGCAGTGTTCCTTTCATTCTTATTTTTTCTTATGTTCTTATCTAAATTTTCCCTTTTATGGGGTAAATGTCCTTTTTGGGGAGCATGTATTTTTGTTTTAAAAAAAGGGTGTCATACTGATAGTTCTCCTTTTGTTACCCCCGACCCTGATGATAAATGTTTTTCTAAGGGCCCCTTGTTTTCGCTAAGGAAAAACGGGGGCCAGTACTGGGAAATTTTCCCCCCCTATCATATTTCCATTCAATTCTAAAGGGAATTTTATTTGGGGATCGCTTGTGCCGAGTTCCTCTGTAATTTCTAAATTATATAAAAGGATTCATTTTTTTCCATAACTAATTCAAGCAGGTTTTTTCCCCCTTTTAGGGGCCCCGTCACAAAATGCTTTTTTAAAAAACAATCCCCGAACTACTTTTTAAAGAAGTCGTTTGATTCTAAAAATTTCCCCGTTCCCAAAAAATTCCAATTTAATATGAATAAAGGGTTTAAATTTAAATCCCCTAAATTTTTCAACCCTTTTCGTGCCCCTTTTGGCCTTAACAAATTTTCCCCCCAAATAGTCTCCCCTGGTCCCCATCTAAGTTTGGGGGCGGGAAAATCACTCCTAAAATCAATTTTTCATGTCCCTCCCGAAAAATTTTATCCTAACAGAAATCTGTATGTGTTACTTCAGACTTTAAAACCTGTTTTTAAAGCAAAATTTTAAGCGATTTTCGGCATACAATGCCACCCAACCCCCCCTTCCCCAAAGCTTCTGTCCAGTTGAAACAAAATTTTAAAAACCCCGAATGGACATTCGCAGGATTTTCCGTTTTTCATAAAAAAAACTAAAGTCTCAGTTAAGGCAAATACATCAATGTTACCTCCTTTGCAACTATCTCAAATCGTCCATCTTAATTTCCCAGCACTGCGACAAATTTTTTTAATATATATTTAAAGGACCCTCCTTTCCTTTACCCTTCCTGCTCCTTTTTGTTATTCCACTAAACCATTATGTCTTTTTTCAATTACCTGGAGTTTAAACCCGGAGAGAAATTCCCGGGGGGCAACGCCTCCGCGGGCCCGGGTCAGTGACCCGGCCTCCTGGGGATCAGGCCCCGATTTAACCAGGCTGTTTACTGATTGGGTGCAAAGCCAAAACCCAAAGTACGAGCCACAGCCCGGCTGGGGCATACCGACTTTAGGTGCTTGTCCAGTGCCCGCTTGAAGACTGCCGGGGGCTATTGGGAATTTCCCCCTTATTATGCGGGAGGCAGTTTAACAACCCTCGGGCCCCCCGACACTTATTGTAAAAATCCTTAACGTGCTAGTGACTCCCCTGCTTTTTTCTTTGGGGGGGTGTTGCACGTCTCCAAAGTCTTTTCTTTCGTAGTGATATTTTCGGTGCAATTTTTGGTACAGTCCCTCTAGGTTTCCGGTTATATAATCATGTACTCTCCCGCCTGCGTTCCGGGGAAATACAGGTTAGGAACCTCAACGCCCCAGTAATTGAGGTTTTTTTATCTCCGTTTGCGCGCCGTGGGGGTTCTATGTACATTTTCTAGGTCACCCAATTTCACCTGCCTTAAAAGGTGCTCTTAGTGTTGCAGCAATATTCCAGCCTAGAAGAACAAGTGACCTGAAGAGTTCATCATGGGTTTTGGCACCCCTTTTTAAAGGGGTTCTCATTACCTCCTTCTTTTTTCTAGCAGCTGCGTTTGATACAATTTTATGGTGCTTGAAGGTGAGATCCTCCGACATGATCACCCCCAGGTCTTTGACGTTGCTGTTTCGTCTATTTGTGGCCAAATTTGTTTTGTACTCTGATGAATTTTAAAATTTCCTGTTTTTACCATATCTGAGTAATTGAAAATTTTCCAAGTTTGAATTTCATATTGTTTTCTGCAGCCCACGAAAGTTTTGGTTGATGATCCCCGGGAGCCTTTTGCAGTGTATGCAGTAAAAGGGCCCGTGCCACTGGCTTTTCAATATCCACCTCATTTTGCCTATTACTATTTCTTCTATATCTATTACACACCGACTTCACTGTTTCCCACCAAAACCCATACCGCTAACATTCCGTTTAAAGACCTAACAGCTCCCTTCACTGCGTTGGCCGTGCTCCCACCCCGACCTGATAAGTGAACCCCTCCCGGTCTTGTCATTTCTGCCATAGAAAGGTCCGTTTTTAGAATTTTACCGCATTTTTTTTTTAGTTTTGTCCAGCCAGCAATTGATACCCAAAGCTCTGGACAACCATTCTTTCTACTCCCCTCCTTGGCTAAATACCCATATGCAGGGTTTTCCCCCCCTTCCTCCATTTCTCTTTGCTGACCATACCGCTAATCAGGTCTTTACTCCCACTCTCCAACACGTTTCCTCCAGCACTGAGACAATAATAGGATTGCTCCCCTTACCTCTTATATGACATCCAGACGGGTAACAAATCCTTCATTTCCCCCCCCGGAAACACTCTCTGCCTCCTACCCATCCCCAAACAAATGCCCTATCCATGACCCAATCTGGCTATCCCCAACAACAACAATGTTTTTTCCTAACTAATCATTTGTATACTGCTTCCCTTTTCCTTTGCTTAATTCTCTTAGAAATAGCTGATTAATTTCCTTTTTTTTCTCCCACAGAAAATCATAGCTTCCTTCGCTTTTCTTCATTATTATCCAAGTCATCTCTTTTATATTTTTGTCTACAACTATGCACATCCAACATCCCCTCCCAAAAATGGCTTTCGGGGGACGGTTTTTTTTCCACTTTCCTATGGAGAAAAAAAAATAAAAGAATATAAACTAGACAAAAAACAAGGAACTCAGATGGGGGAGACTACACACATTTCCCGTGTGTGTACAGACACATGTGCCTGTTTTGTGTGCATACACATGTGCCTGTGTGTGTAATACACATGTCCTGTGTGGTACATGAACATGTGCCGTGAGGAAAATGCACACTGCCTGTGTGTGTAGCATGACACATGTGCCCGTGTGTGTAGCATGCAAATGGCCTGTGTGTGTAGAATACACATGGCCTGTGTGTTACAACACACACGCGTAGAAAGACTAAAATTAAAACATAGCATTAAAAAAACTTTCTTATGAAAAAAGATTGAAGACTCTTTAAATTACATTTACTTGTTTGAGAAGAATGAGGGGGGACCGATCGAAGGGATAAGTGGGAAGAAGGTATTAAAAAGGGAATTAAAAGGTCTTGAGGGTATCCTCCAAAGAAGGGAAACCCCCAGTAATGGATTTAAAATTTAAAAAGTTTAGATTTTGAAAAGACTAGCAAAAAAATATTGGTTTGGAAACAGGGGATTTTGATGGAACGTCACCTAGTTGGGTTATTTAGGCAGGACTTTTTGTAGCTTCAAATTTAGGTTGGATAAATAATATGAGAGGGGTTGGATTGAGTGGGGTTTGCAAATAGGGAAAAAGTTATCATAGCTTATTTATTGGGTAGCATTGAAAATTAGGTTGGGCAAATGTTTTGTTAGTGGGATGGATTGTAAAGGACCTGCCTAGTATGGGCCAACAGGCCTGCTGCAGTGATCCTCCTTTTTTTTGTTCTTATGTTCTTATGTGTATGTAGCATGACACATGTGCCTGTGTCTGTAGCATGACACATGTGCCTGTGTGTGTAGCATGACGCATGTGCCTGTGTGTGTAGCACGACACATGTGCCTGTGTGTGTAGCATGACACATGTGCTTGTGTGTGTAGCATGACACATTTGCCTGTGTGTGTAGCATGACAACTGCAACTCAAATATAGTAAACAGAAAAGTAAAAATTATTTATATGAATGAAATAATGCACCTTGTAACTATACCTGGAGTATACCTGGAGAGGGTTTCGGGGGTCAACGCTCTCGCGGCCCGGTCTGTGACCAGGCCTCATGGTGGATCAGGGTCTGTTACTGTTACTGTTGGCCGCACACAAACCGACATGCGAACTACAGCCCGGCTGGTCAGGTACCGACTTTAGGTGTTTGTCCAGTGCCAGCTTGAAGACTGCCAGGGGTCTATTGGTAATCCCCCTTAAGTATGCTGGGAGGCAATTGAACAATCTCGGGCCCCTGACACTAATTGTGTTGTCTCTTAACGTGCTAGTGACACCCCTGCTTTTCATTGCGGGGATGTTGCATCGTCTGCCAAATCTTTTGCTTTCATAGGGAGTGATTTTCGTGTGCAAATTTGGTTCTAATCAGTCTAGGATTTTGCAGGTGTATATAATCATGTATCTCTCCCGCCTGCGTTCCAGGGAATACAGGTTCAGGAACTTCAAGCGCTCCCAGTAACTGAGGTGTTTTATCTCCGTTATGCTCGCCGTTAAGGTTCTCTGTACATTTTCTAGGTCAGCAATTTCACCTGCCTTGAAAGGTGCTGTTAGTGTACAGCAATATTCCAGCCTAGATAGAACAAGCGACCTGAAGAGTGTCATCATGGGCTTGGCCTCCCTAGTTTTGAAGGTTCTCATTATCTATCCTGTCATTTTTCTAGAAGAAGCGATTTATGCAATGTTGTGGTCTTTTAAAGAGATATCCTCTGATAATTATCACTCCCAGGTCTTTCACATTAGTTTTTCGCTCTATGTGTTGTTGGAATGTGTTTTTACTCCGATATAGTTTTAATTTTCTCAAGTTTTCCATATCGGAGCAGTTCAAATTTCTAACATTGAACTTCATATTGTTTTCTGCAGCCCAATTAAATGTTTGGTTCATGTCCGCCTTTAGTCTTGCAGTGTATTCAGTGGAAGACACTGTCATGCAGATTCAGATGTCGTCTACAAAGGAAGACACGGTGCTGTTGCTTACATCCTTGGGTATGTCAGATATGAGGAACAAGATGGGAGCGAGTACTGTGCCTTGTGGAACAGAGCTTTTTACTGTAGCTGCCTCAAACTTTACTCTGTTTGCTACTGTTCTTTGTGTTCTATTTGTCAGGAAGTTATAGATCCAACTACCGACTTTTTCTGTTATTCCTTTATCATGCATTTTATGAGCTATTACACCATGGTCACACTTGTCGAAGGCTTTTGCAAAGTCTGTGTATACTACATCTGTTTCTTTTTTTGTCTTCTATAGCATCCAGGACCTTGTAATAGTGATCCAGTAGTTGGGACAGACATGAGTGACCTGCTCTAAACCCGTGTTGCCCAGGGCTGCGTAATTGATGGGTATCTAGATGGGCGGCGATTTTGCTTCTTAGGACCCTTTCAAAGATTTTTATGATATGGGATGTTAGTGCTATTTGTCTGTAGTTCTTTGCTGTTGCTTTACTGCCCCCTTTGTGGAGTGGGGCTATGTCTGTTGTTTTTCGTAACTGTGGGACGACCCCCGTGTCCATGCTCCCTCTCCATAGGATGGTAAAAGCTCGTGATAGGAGCTTCTTGCAGTTCTTGATGGACACGGATCCCCATGAGTCTGGCCCTGGGGCAGAGTGCATGGGTATGTCATTTATCGCCTGTTCGAAGTCATTTGGCGTCAGGATAGCATCAGATAGACTTGTGTTAACCAAATTCTGTGGCTCTCATAAAAAATTCATTTAGATCTTCGACTTTCAGTCTGGTTAGCGGCTTGCTAAACACTGAGTCATGTTGGGACTTGAGTAGCTCACTCATTTCCATGCTGTCATCTGCGTAGGACCCATCTTGTTTAAGTAGGTGCCCAATACTGGATGTTGTTCTCGACTTCGATTTGGCATAGGAAAAGAAATACTTTGGGTTTCTTTCAATTTCATGTACGAGTTTCAATTCTTCCCAAGTTTCTTGACTCCTGTAAGTTTCCTTTATCTGAAGTTCGATGATGGTGATAAAGGTGACAAAATTTGTTGGAAAACTAATAATGGTATATAATGCCGACAAATTGAAAATTATATATAATTATATATATATATATATATATATATTATATATATATATATATTAATATATATATATATATATATAATATATATATATATATATATATATATATATTATATATATATATATATATATATTAAACAGCTATTGGAGGATAGATGGGTAATGAGAGCATAGGCAATGGGGTCGAAGAGGTATGGGGTAGTGTTTAAAAATGTAGTGTTAGAGTGTTCGGCAGAAGTTTGTGGTTACAGGAAAGTGGGTGCGGGAGGGAAGAGGAGCGATTGGTGGAATGATGATGTAAAGAGAGTAGTAAGGGAGAAAAAGTTAGCATATGAGAAGTTTTTACAAAGTAGAAGTGATGCAAGGAGGGAAGAGTATATGGAGAAAAAGATAGAGGTTAAGAGAGTGTGAAGCAATGTAAAAAGAGAACAAATGAGAGAGTGGGTGAGATGTTATCAACAAATTTTGTTGAAAATAAGAAAAAGTTTTGGAGTGAGATTAACAAGTTAAGAAAGCCTAGAGAACAAATGGATTTGTCAGTTAAAAATAGGAGAGGAGAGTTATTAAAGGAGAGTTAGAGTATTGGGAAGATGGAGGGAATATTTTGAGGAATTGTTAAATGTTGATGAAGATAGGGAAGCTGTGATTTCGTGTATAGGACAAGGAGGAATAACATCTTCTAGGAGTGAGGAAGAGCCAGTTGTGAGTGTGGGGAAGTTCGTGAGGCAGTAGGTAAAATGAAAGGGGGTAAGGCAGCCGGGATTGATGGGATAAAGATAGAAATGTTAAATGCAGGTGGGGATATAGTTTTGGAGTGGTTGGTGCAATTATTTAATAAATGTATGGAAGAGGGTAAGGTACCTAGGGATTGGCAGAGAGCATGCATAGTTCCTTTGTATAAAGGCAAAGGGGATAAAAGAGAATGCAAAAATTATAGGGGGATAAGTCTGCTGAGTATACCTGGTAAACTGTATGGTAGAGTTATTATTGAAAGAATTAAGAGTAAGACGGAGAATAGGATAGCAGATGAACAAGGAGGCTTTAGGAAAGGTAGGGGGTTGTGTGGACCAGGTGTTTACAGTGAAACATATAAGTGAACAGTTTTAGATAAGGCTAAAGAGGTCTTTGTGGCATTTATGGATTTGGAAAAGGCGTATGACAGGGTGGATAGGGGGGCAATGTGGCAGATGTTGCAAGTGTATGGTGTAGGAGGTAGGTTACTGAAAGCAGTGAAGAGTTTTTACGAGGATAGTGAGGCTCAAGTTAGAGTATGTAGGAAAGAGGGAAATTATTTCCCAGTAAAAGTAGGCCTTAGACAAGGATGTGTGATGTCACCGTGGTTGTTTAATATATTTATAGATGGGGTTGTAAGAGAAGTAAATGCGAGGGTCTTGGCAAGAGGCGTGGAGTTAAAAGATAAAGAATCACACACAAAGTGGGAGTTGTCACAGCTGCTCTTTGCTGATGACACTGTGCTCTTTGGAGATTCTGAAGAGAAGTTGCAGAGAATTAAAGGTGAATACAGGAAAGAGTAAGGTTATGAGGATAACAAAAAGATTAGGTGATGAAAGATTGAATATCAGATAGGAGGGAGAGAGTATGGAGGAGGTGAATGTATTCAGATATTTGGGAGTGGACGTGTCAGCGGATGGATCTATGAAAGATGAGGTGAATCATAGAACTGATGAGGGGAAAAGAGTGAGTGGTGCACTTAGGAGTCTGTGGAGACAAAGAACTTTGTCCTTGGAGGCAAAGAGGGGAATGTATGAGAGTATAGTTTTACCAACGCTCTTATATGGGTGTGATGCATGGGTGATGAATGTTGCAGCGAGGAGAAGGCTGGAGGCAGGGGGAGAAGTCATGTCTGAGGGCAATGTGGGTGTGAATATAATGCAGGAATTCGTAGTTTGGAAGTTAGGAGAAGGTGGGGTTACCAAAACTGTTGTCCAGAGGGCTGGGGAAAGGGTTTTGTTGAGGTGGTTCGGACATGTAGAGAGAATGCAGCAAAACAGAATGACTTCAAGATTTATCAGTCTGTAGTGGAAGGAAGGCGGGTAGGGTCGGCCTAGGAAAGGTTGGAGAGAGGGGGTTAAGGTGGTTTTGTGTGCGAGGCTTGGACTTCCAGCAGGCATGCTGAGCGTTTGATAGGAGTGAATGGAGACAAATGCTTTTTAAATACTTGACGTGCTGTTGGAGTGTGAGCAAAGTAACATTTTGAAGGGGTTCAGGGATACTGGCAGGCCGGAAACTTGAGTCCTGGAGATGGGAAGTACATTTGCCTGCACTCTGAGGAGGGTGTTAATTGTTTGGCAGTTTAAAAACTGTATGTAAAGCACGCCTTCTGGCAAGACAGTGATGGAGTGAATGATGGTGAAAAGTTTTTCTTTTCGGGGCCACCCTGCCTTGGTGGGAATCGGGCCAGTTGATAATATATAATATATATATTTATTAATCATAATATAATATATATATATATATAATATATATATATGTATATATATAATATATAGATATATATAAGATATATTATAATATATATTAAATTATATATTTATTTTTTTATTATCACATGGCCGATTCCCCCAAAGGGCCCAGGGTGGGGCCCGAAAAGAAAAACTTTCACCATCATTCACTCCACACTGTCTTTGCCAGAAGGGTGCTTGACATACAGTTTTTAAACTGCAACATAACACCCCTCTTCAGAGTGCAGGCACTGTACTTCCCATCTCCAGGACTAAAGTCCGGCCTGCCGGTTTCCCTGAACCCCTTTCATAAAAGTTACTTTGCTCACACTCCAACAGCAACGTCAAGTATTAAAACATTTGTCTCCTTTTCACTCCTATCAAACACGCCACGTGCTGCTGGAAGTCAAGTCCCCTCGCACACAAAAACCTCCTTTACCCCCTTTTCTCCAACTTTCTAGGCGACCCTACCCCGCCTTCCTTCCACTACAGACTATACACTCTTGAAGTCATTCTTTCGCTCCATTCTCTCCACATGTCCAACCACTCAACAACCTTCCTCAGCCCTCTGGTACACAGTTTTGGTAATTCCCGCACCTCCACCAACTTCCAAACTACGAATTCTCTGCATTATATTCACACCACCATTGCCCAAGACATGACATCTCTACTGCTCCACCTTCTCCTCGCTGCACATTCATCACCCATGTTTCACCCCATTAGAGCGTTGGTAAAACTATACTCTCATACATTCCCTCTTCCCTCAAGGACAAAGTTCTTTGTCTCCACAACTCCTAAGTGCACCCACTCACTCTTTTCCCCTCATCAATTTATATTCACCTCATCTTTCATAGACCCATCCGCTGACACGTCCACTCCCAAATATCTTGAATACATTCACCTCCTCCATACTCTCTCCCTCCAATCTGATATCAATCTTCATCACCTAATCTTTTTGTTTCCTCATAACCTTACTCTTTTCCTGAAATTCACCTTTAATTTTCTTCTTTTGCACACCCTTCCAAATCATCCACCAATCTCTGCAACTTTCTCTTCAAATCTCCCAAGACACAGTTCATCAACAAAGAGCAGCTTGACAACTCCCACTTTTGTGTGTGATTCTTTATCTTTTAACTACCACGCCTTTTTTGCCAGACCCTCACATTTACTTTCTCTTACAACCCCATCTATAATATATTAAACAACCACGGTGACATCTCACATCCTTGTCAAGGCCTACTTTTACCTGGGAAATAATTTCCCTCTTTCCCTACATCTTCTAACTTGAGCCTACTATCCTCGTAAAAACTCTTCACTGCTTTCAGTAACCTACCTCTACACCATACACTTGCAACATCTGCCACATTGCCCCCCTATCCACTCTGTCCATGCGGCAGATGTTGCAAGTGTATGGTGTAGGATAGTTACTGAAACCCAGTGAAGAGTTTTTACGAGGATAGTGAGGCTAAGTTAGAGTTATTAGAAGAGGGAAAATTATATTATAAATATTATATATATATATATATATATTTTATATATTATATATATATTTAATTATATATATATATAAATATAATATAATATATCATTATTATATTATATATATATATATATATATTATATATATATATATTTATATATATATATATATAATATATATATATATATATATATATATAAAATATATATATATATATTATATATATATATACATATATAATATATATATATATATATATATATATATATATTATATACATATACATATAATATATATATATATATATATATATATATATATATATATATATATATATATATATATTTTAAAATATAATATATATATATATATATATATATATATATATATTATATATATATATATATTTTATTATATATATATATATGTATATATATATATATATATATATATAATATATATATATAATATATATATATATATATATATATATATATATTTTTATATATATATATATATATATATATTTTATATATATATATATATATATATATATATTATAAATATATTATATTATATATATATATATTTATATGTATATATATATGCATCCAAATGTGAAATCATCTCAGTCAGTCAACAAGTGATAAATGCAGTGAGATCAAAACTACCAGGAGAAGCAGTCATTGCCCCCACAAATAGTGTCTTGCTAGGAGCACCTCTGGGAAGCAATGCCATTGACACAATTCTCAGGAAGAAATTGGAAGAGTTTAAGGAGAATGGAACAACGAATAGGCAATCTGGACACCCACGATGCCTTGTACCTTCTCACAAAGTGCTTGAGTCTGCCCAGGTTGACATATTTCCTAAGATGTGCACCTTCATATGATAACCCTATACTGCACGAATATGACAGTATTCTGAGGCAGATTTTTACGAAAGTACTTAACCTTACTCTAGAAGACGGGCAGTGGAACCAAGCTACACTTCCAGTCAGACTAGGAGGCATTGGTGTCCGCAAGTCATCACAGATTGCGTTACCTGCTTTTCTGTCCTAGTGTATTGCATCCAGAGAGCTTGTAGCAGCGATTCTCCCTGAACATCTTAGGGACAGACTGGAGTCCAGGACCAAAAATTCATTGACGGAGCAATGATCTGGGATAATCTAACGGGCTTTGGAGCCAGACCTGCTACCCCCAACAACTAAAAACAACGACGGGGAAATGGTCCAATAGTGGAAAATATTGCCTCAACAATGTTTCCAGAGTGTGTCAGGGAAGGATAGAGCCCGCCTCCTGGCATTTGAGAGCCCCTCATGCTGGGGACTTTCTGTTGGCTGTTCCCAACTCCAGCCTTGGCACACGTCTCGACCCACAGACCATCCGCATCGGTGTTGCCCTTCGACTTGCCGCCCCTATTCTCGCTGAACACAGGTGTATATGTGGCAGTGAAGCAGCAGACCGATTCGGGTACCATGGTCTTGTGTGCCGTAAATCCGAGGGAAAGATTGCAAGACATGAGGAGGTTAATAACATTATCAAGAGGAGCCTCACAACAGCTGGATGTCCAGCAGTAAGGGAGCCACCCCAACTATGCAGATCTGATGGCAGCGAGAAGCGTCCAGATGGTATCACCCTTCAAGCCTGGACAGATGGAAGCAGGTGGTGTGGGACTATACATGTGCATCTACCTTGGCTGATACCTATCTCCAATACACCAGGAGGAAGGAGGGGCAGCTGCCAGCTTCAGGGAGTCCAAAAGTCTAGAAAATATGGAGAACTTGCCCATCATTATATGTTTGTTCCCATAGGCTCAGAGACCTTGGCTCATGGGGAAAGAATGCATCTAAATTCCTTAAGGAGCTGGGAAAAAGACATCATCAGGGTAACTAGGGATCTCAGGGCAGCTAGTTGTCTGTTCCAGCGGCTCAGTGCGGCTGTTCAAAGGGGTAATGCCTGCTGTATTTTGGGCACACGCCCCAGCTCTGAGGAGCTGGATGAGATTTTCGCCTTATAATCGGTGATACACACGTAACAACATGTACCGTATATGCCACCTTTATATCAACAATGTATCTCTTAAATCTTCTGTACCATATTATGTAATAATATAATATATATATATATATATATATATATAAAATATATATATATATATATATATATATAAAATATATAAAATGAAGTGAATATCTTTGTTCGGTCTATAGGTAAGAAAGATATACTTCAGTCTAGTACAGAGGAGGCAGAAGAGATGTAAAGACCATGTAATCAGTCCATCAGCCTTGAGGGCGTAGTTCTGAGGTGGTCAGTCCCTCAGCCACCAGAAGAGTTTTACTACATAGTCTGGAACAATGTAAATATAAAGCAGCAATATGGAGACTTATATACTGTCTAAGATGAGATGCAGATAATGTTGACGACACAAGAGGCGGAGTTCACTAGTAGAAGTAAGAATGTAATCACCACCACAGAAGTACGTCTTCAAGGGTGATGGACTGATTACATACTGTTTACATCTCTACTGCCTCATCTGTACTCGACTGAAGAAGTCTACTGTGTAGGCGAAACATTTTGGAATAAAGATACCTTTTTTTTTTTTTTTTTTTTTTTCAACAAGTCGGCCGTCTCCCACCGAGGCAGGGTGACCCAAAAAAGAAAGAAAATCCCCAAAAAGAAAATACTTTCATCATCATTCAACACTTTCACCACACTCACACATTATCACTGCTTTTACAGAGGTGCTCAGAATACAACAGTTTAGAAGTATATACGTATAAAGATACACAACATATCCCTCCAAACTGCCAATATCCCAAACCCCTCCTTTAAAGTGCAGGCATTGTACTTCCCATTTCCAGGACTCAAGTCCGACTATATGAAAATAACCGGTTTCCCTGAATCCCTTCACTAAATATTACCCTGCTCACACTCCAACAGATCGTCAGGTCCCAAGTATCATTCGCCTCCATTCACTGCTATCTAATACGCTCATGCACGCTTGCTGGAAGTCCAAGCCCCTAACCCACAAAACCTCCTTTACCCCCTCTTTCCAACCCTTTCGAGGACGACCCCTACCCCTCCTTCCTTCCCCTATAGATTTATATGCTTTCCATGTCATTCTACTTTGATCCATTCTCTCTAAATGACCAAACCACCTCAACAACCCCTCTTCTGCCCTCTGACTAATGCTTTTATTAACTCCACACCTTCTCCTAATTTCCACACTCCGAATTTTCTGCATAATATTTACACCACACATTGCCCTTAGACAGGACATCTCCACTGCCTCCAACCGTCTCCTCGCTGCTGCATTTACCACCCAAGCTTATGTCTTACTTATCAACTTGTCGGTATTGTAAACCTTTATCATATCTATTCTTGTCAAGTAAAGGACTCCAATGGAAATAAGTCACTTAGTCTGACTTATTCTGGGTTATCCCAGGTTCTCTACACATATGATAATCTATGTAACTGTATTTGTGTATACCTGAATAAACTTACTAAGTCAGTCCTTGACCACGGACTGTCAGGTTTTGGAACCCAAACATTCTGAAGTCAATTTCATTTTTGTGTCAGCCATTTAGAAAAGGCCCATTTTTGTACTTCTTCCGTTTTCCGAAAGGCTTATTTGTTGAGGTTCCCATTATGGTCAGTGACAGAGTGGGATACCAAGTCTTATTCTTAGCAATAGCAGCTACCTAGGAATAGTGCCGAACCTTGCCTTTACTAAAGGCTTATCCCTCAACTCTCTCTCTCTCCCTCCTCTCTCTCTCTCTCTCTCTCTCTCTCTCTCTCTCTCTCTCTCTTTCTCTCTCTCTCTCTCTCTCTCTCTCTCTCTCTCTCTCTCTCTCTCTCTCTCTCTCTCTCTCTCTCTCTCTCTCTCTCTCTCTCTCTCTTTAACGTTCCTTAGACTTACCCAGGTGCCGAAGGAGACGGGAGAGTTTTTGTTTATTGGAGTCAACTCGGGACTTGGCTTCATTGTGCTCCAGCTGCTTCTTCAGGAAATTTATCTGTCAGAGGAGAGGTTAGTGAGAGGAGGAAGATGAATGAAAGATGGCGGGAGGAAAGGTAAGTGAGAGGAATAGTGTGAACTAGAGAGATGCGATAGGTCAAGTGACTGAGTGTGTGATGCAGACACACGTGAAGATAAAGGAGGTCAGATAAAGGAGGTCAGACAAAGGAGAGGGGAAAATAGTAAAGAATTGGGAGACCCACCACTAACAGCTGCCTTCTAGATACCAGGTGCAATTATTGCTACAAAACTGGACATCAGGAGGAAACAGTGTTGTAGAAAAGGAACTTGACAGACAGAATCACCAGTTCTTTAGATATTTATTCACGGAACAAATCAGGAAGATTTCAAAAAATAAACTCACTTAACACGTCACTCACCAAGATATTCTTATCTTGGCTCAGCAGGTGGTTTTGTGACTTAAGCAAGACCACAGTGGCTGCCCCAGTATCTTTCCTCTCTCAAGGACGGGCAACTTACACACCCATCAACTCAAACTGAAAGCAGTCATGAGGAACCAATCTTTCAGTATCCTGTCGGCCAACATAAGAGGCTTCAGTACTAATATTGGAAAACTCACGTACATTTTCATAATCACTCGACGTCCCGAAATGATCGCCGTTGTTGAGAAATTTTTGAACAACAGGACTTCGGAAATTTTTTGCTAGAATTGCTGGCTACATCTGATGGATGAGAAGAGACAGGCAAGAATAAGATAATGTTGCCGCGCGCTTCTCTGAAAGTGTACATGTCCAGCCCATTGGTGCTGCCATCCTTAATCACCTAGAAATAGTGTTCTTCAAGTTATGCATGAACACAATTAGCTCTGTACTAGCCTTGTACAGACCTCAGTGGCAACATGCAGACCCCTTCAACATGCAGATCCTCATTAATTTCATGATGGAAAATGTGGACTCCTTTCTGTTTCAACATAAATGTCAACGCATTGAAATTCTTGGTGTCCTCAACCAACATTTTATACAGAGGGAATACGATGAGCTTCTTGCAGTGTTTGACATGAGAACATTTGATGACCTCCGAACTCACATCTCTGGCTCCTCCCTCGACCCAGTAGGGAGCGATCTACCAGATGGCATAGACACTTGGCACTGTTGGATCATCTGACCACAAGACTGTCTGTACGACTTTAGCCACCAGGCACGGTGGCCTGGTGGCTAAAGCTCCCGCTTCACACACGGAGGGCCCGGGTTCGATTCCCGGCGGGTGGAAACATTTCCACACGTTTCCTTACACCTGTTGTCCTGTTCACCTAGCAGCAAATAGGTACCTGGGTGTTAGTCGACTGGTGTGGGTCGCATCCTGGGGGACAAGATTAAGGACCCCAATGGAAATAAGTTAGACAGTCCTCGATGACGCACTGACTTTCTTGGGTTATCCTGGGTGGCTAACCCTCCGGGGTTAAAAATCCGAACGAAATCTTATCTTATCTTATCTTGACACTAAAGATTCCAACAGAAGGAGGTGAAGAATGTACAAGCAGAGCGTGACTGTGGGAAAGAAGAACTGGCTGGCCCTTTCCTCTGAGCTCGCCACCTTGCTCTGGAATATACTTCTCCAATGTGATTTCATAGTATTGATTCTTGTGTTGTTTCTGAGTGAAATCTGTACATATTAGGACAGGTAGATGATACAAATAGTTAGAGTATAATGTCCTGTAGAGCCTGGTTGAGTTATTAGTAATTATTGAAGTGATTTGTAAACTTTAGTGCTGTTTGCTACTCTGTTGTGGATCCACAATAATATTTACATTGTATGTAGCGTTTTCAGACTCCAGAACGACAGGTCAACCAGCAATGAAATTAATACCTCTTGGTAGGTGAGACACATAGGCAACAGTTAGGAAACTTTATTCCGAAACGTTTCGCCTACACAGTTGTGTACAGAAAGTAGGCAGGAGATGTGAAGACGATGTGATCAGTCCATCACCCTTGACTTGAGGTTATCAGTCCCTCAGCCTAGAGAAGAGTTTCTGTTTCGGTACTCGGCTGAAGAAGCCTACTGTGTAGGCGAAACGTTTCGGAATAAAGTTGCCTTACCTACCAATCTGTCGGTATTGTATACCATTTTAATATTCACTCTGTTAATACGTTTCGATGAAGGCAGCTGAAACAGAGACATTTAAGAACCGTGTAGTGATAGATTTGGCATAATCAAAGAGGAAAAATAAACATTTATAGCTGATGTTCGGAAACAGTATCAGAAGTTGGGTCAAAATATTATCACATCCACACAAAATACTGACAAAAACCTGATCACAGTGAAGACAAAAACTTTGTACCATAAAACTTTGTACCATAAAACTTTGTACCATAAAACTTTGTACCATAAAACTTTATACCATAAAACTTTGTACCATAAAACTTTGTACCATAAAACTTGACGACAATAAATGTGCTATTTCTATAAATAAAAAGCGTTGTAGGTTATTTTTAGCAAGTTGAAACTGAATCTAAATTAAGAATTTACCCATCATGTAAAATATTTACAACGACTGAGGTTCCATATGAATCCTAGACATCATGTTCTACTAGTTAAGAAGAAGTCAGACATATATCATTTTCTACTTGTTAGAAGAGTCAAACAATATCATGTCTACTTGTAAAAGAGTCCTAGACAACATGTCTACTTGTTAAGAAGAGTCAGACAATATCATGTCTACTTGTTAAGAAGAGTCAGACAATATCATGTCTACTTGTTAAGAAGAGTCAGACAATATCATTTTCCATTGTTAAAAGAGTCAGAAATATCTTGTTACTTTTAAGAGAGTTCGACAGTATCATTCTAAATTTTTAAGAATGAGTCGAAAATTATCATGTCCACTTGTTAAGAAATCAGACAATATTATGTCTACTTGTTAAGAAGAGTCAGACAATATCATGTCTACTTGTTAAGAAGAGTCAGACAATATCATGTCTACTTGTTAAGAAGAGTCAGACAGTATCATGTCTACTTGTTAAGAAGAGTCAGACAATATCATGTCTACTTGTTAAGAAGAGTCAGACAATATCATGTCTACTTGTTAAGAAGAGTCAGACAATATCATGCCCTACTTGTTAAGAAGAGTCAGACAATATCATGTCTACTTGTTAAGAAGAGTCAGACAATATCATGTCTACTTGTTAAGAAGAGTCAGACAATATCATGTCCACTTGTTAAGAAGAGTCAGACAATATCATGTCTACTTGTTAAGAAGAGTCAGACAGTATCATGTCTACTTGTTAAGAAGAGTCAGACAATATCATGTCTACTTGTTAAGAAGAGTCAGACAATATCATGTCTACTTGTTAAGAAGAGTCAGACAATATCATGTCTACTTGTTAAGAAGAGTCAGACAATATCATGTCTACTTGTTAAGAAGAGTCAGACAATATCATGTCTACTTGTTAAGAAGAGTCAGACAGTATCATGTGCACTTGTTAAGAAGAGTCAGACAATATCATGTCTACTTGTTAAGAAGAGTCAGACAGTATCATGTGCACTTGTTAAGAAGAGTCAGACAATATCATGTCTACTTGTTAAGAAGAGTCAGACAATATCAGTTGTCCTCTGACTGTCACAGTCTTCAGACATATTTTCAGAACGTTATAATTCATTGTCTGTTGATTGCAATTGTCTTCTACATATACATATTGCCATTAGATATCTATTGCTTTGTTTTATAAATCTATATTATAAATAGAACCAGACGAGAATACTTAGACAGTACAGACAGCTCTTAAACAGTACAGACAGCTGTTAAACAGTACAGACAGCTGTTAGTGCAGATAGCACACAAGGTCCTACTTGGGTTACAAGACAAGTAATTAAGGTGAAATATCAGTTCCACACACATACCGTGAAAATGCAAGAGAACTAAATTTCTGTCAACTGTGAATTCATGTGTGTGTTTTCTGATGAATTTACGACTTCCTACTGTATATGTGAATCAAGCTTCTTTTTATCTTTAAATCTTTATAATAACTCTGCTTGTATCCCTTCACTGACACGGTAGATGAACGGGTAACGTACATCAGTGCCATCTGCAACACCCGAGCATAACAACTATAAAGATACTTAACAACTATTGTGACATCACACATCTTTGTCTAAGATTTATTTTTACCGGTAAATAATTTCCTTGTCTACTGCATACTTTAACCTGAGCCTCGTTATCCTCGTAGAAGATCTTCACAGCTTTCAGTAACCTATCACTGTTTTCAAACATTGCAACATCTGCCACATTGACCTCCTATTCACCCTGTCATATGCCTTTTCACTGTATATTAATGTGTGTGTGTGTGTTTGTGTGTGTGTGTGTGTGTGTGTGTGTGTGTGTGTGTGTGTGTGTGTGTGTGTGTGTGTGTGTTGTGTGTGTGTGTGTGTGTGTGTGTGTGTGTGTGTGTGTGTGTGTGTGTGTACTCATCTAATTGTGGTTGCAGGGGTCGAGACTCAGCTCCTGGCCCCGCCTCTTCACTGATCGCTACTGGATCCTCTCTCTCTCTGCTTCCTGAGCTTTGTCATACCTCTTCTTAAAACTATGTATGGTTCCTGCCTCCACTACTTCACTTGCTAGGCTGTTCCACTTGCTGACAACTCTATGACTGAAGAAATACTTCCTAACGTCCCTGTGACTCGTCTGAGTCTTCAGCTTCCAGTTGTGACCCCTTGTCCCTGTGTCCCCTCTCTGGAACATCCTATCTCTGTCCACCTTGTCTATTCCACGCAGTATTTTGTATGTCGTTATCATGTCTCCCCTAACCCTCCTGTCCTCCAGTGTCGTCAGGCCCATTTCCCTAAAACTTTCTTCGTAGGTTTCCCCTTAGCTCTGGAACTAACCTTGTCGCAAACCTTTGCACTTTCTCTAATTTCTTGACGTGCTTGATCAAGTGTGGGTTTCAAACTGGTGCTGCATACTCCAGCATGGGCCTGACGTACACGGTGTACAGTGTCTTGAACGTTTCCTTACTAAGGTATCGGAACGCTATTTTCAGGTTTGCCAGGCGCCCATATGCTGCAGCAGTTATCAGGTTGATGTGTCCTTCCGGAAACGTGCTCGGTGTTATACTCACCCCAAGCTCTTTCTCCTTGAGCGAGGTTTGCAGTCTTTGGCCACCTAGCCTATACTCCGTCTGCGGTTTTCTGTGCCCTTCTCCGATCTTCATGACTTTGCATTTGGCAGGGTTAAATTCGAGAAACCAGTTACTGGACCAGGTGTCCAGCCAGTCTGGTCTCTTTGAAGTCCTGCCTGATCCTCATCTGATTTAATTCTACTCATTTACTTCACATCATCTGCGAACAGGGACACATCTGAGTCTATCCCTTCCATCATGTCATTCACATATACATAGCACTGGTCCCAGGACCGACCCTTGTGGGACCCCGATCGTCACAGGTGCCCACTGTGATACCTCATCACGTACCATGACTCGTTGTTGCCTCCCTGTCAAGTATTCTCGGATCCATTGTAGTGCCCTTCCTGTTATACGCATCTGATCCTCCAGCTTCTGCACTAATCTCATGTGAGGAACTGTGTCGAAGGCCTTCCTGCAGTCCAGGAAAATGCAATCAACCCTCCCCTGTCTCACATGTCTTATTTCTGTTACTTTGTCATAAAACTCCAGAAGACTCACGAAATCATAATGACACGATTGCAAACAAATCATTCCACGGGTGAGGTTTGAACCTGCGGCCAGAGAGTCTCAAAACTCCAGATCGTCGCGTTAGTTACTGGACCAGCTAGCCACAATAAGATTCATCCAACTAGGTATATTTCTACACCATAGGAAGGTGAGCATAGGCACCATCGAGACCACAAATGCAAGTTTTTACAGACGAATCTCCCGCTAGCATGGCAGTGACGAACTCTAGCTCAAGTCTCCTCAAAGCCGTCAACATAACTCATGAAGCTAGCTGGTCCAGTGGCTAAGGCGACGGTCTAGAGTTTTGAGACTCTCTGAACGCGGGTTCAAACCCCACCCGTGGTATGGTTTGTTTCCAATCGTGTCATTACGATTTCTTGAGTCATGTTGACGGCTTTGAGGGGACTTAAGCTAGAGTTCGTCACGGCCACGCTAGCGGGAGATTCGTCTGTAAAAACTTGCATTTGTGGTCACAGTGGTGCCTATGCTAACCTTTCTATGGTATAGAAATATACCTAGTTGGACGAATCTTATTGTGGCTAGCTGGTCCAGTGGCTAACGCGACGGTCTGGAGTTTTGAGACTCTCTGGCAGCGGGTTCAAATCCAGCCCGTGGTATGGTTTAACTCCAGAAGGTTTGTGACACAGGATTTGCCTTCCACGAATCCGTGCTGGATGGCGTTTAAAATCTTGTTCGTTCCAGGTGCTCCACCACTTTCCTCCTGATAATCTTCTTCATGACTTTGCACACTATACACGTCAGTGACACTGGTCTGTAGTTTAGTGCCTCTTTTCTGTCTCCTTTCTTAAAAATGGGAACTACATTTTCTGTGTAGTATGTGTGTGTGTGTGTGTGTGTGTGTACTCACCTAATTGTACTCACCTAATTGTGGTTGCAGGGGTCGAGACTCAGCTCCTGGCCCCGCCTCTTCACTGATCGCTACTGGATCCTCTCTCTCTCTGCTTCCTGAGCTTTGTCATACCTCTTCTTAAAACTATGTATGGTTCCTGCCTCCACTACTTCACTTGCTAGGCTGTTCCACTTGCTGACAACTCTATGACTGAAGAAATACTTCCTAACGTCCCTGTGACTCGTCTGAGTCTTCAGCTTCCAGTTGTGACCCCTTGTCCCTGTGTCCCCTCTCTGGAACATCCTATCTCTGTCCACCTTGTCTATTCCCCGCAGTATCTTGTATGTCGTTATCATGTCTCCCCTGACCCTTCTGTCCTCCAGTGTCGTCAGTCCGATTTCCCTGTGTGTGTGTGTGTGTGTGTGTGTGTGTGTGTGTGTGTGTGTGTGTGTGTGTGTGTGTGTGTGTGTGTGTGTGTGTATGTGTGTGTACTCACCTATTTGTACTCACCTATTTGTGGTTGCAGGGGTCGAGTCACAGCTCCTGGCCCCGCCTCTTCGCTGATTGCTACTAGGTCCTCTCTCTCCCTGCCCCATGAGCTCTATCATACCTCGCCTTAAAACTATGTATGGTTCCTGCCTCCACCACATCACTTTCTAGGCTATTCCATGGCCTGACTACTCTATGACTGAAGAAATACTTCCTAACATCCCTTTGATTCATCTGAGTCTTCAACTTCCAATTGTGACCTCTTGTGTCTGTGTCCCATCTCTGGAACATCCCGTCTTTGTCCACCTCGTCTATTCCGCGCAGTATTTTATATGTCGTTATCATATCTCCCCTGACCCTCCTGGCCTCCAGTGTCGTCAGGCCGATTTCCCTCAACCTTTCTTCATAGGACAATCCCCGTAGCTCTGGGACTAGTCTTGTTGCAAACCTTTGCACTTTCTCTAATTTCTTGACGTGCTTGACTAGGTGTGGATTCCAAACTGGTGCTGCATACTCCAGTATGGGCCTGACGTAGATGGTGTACAGAGTCTTAAACGAATCCTTACTGAGGTATCGGAACGCTATCCGTAGGTTTGCCAGGCGCCCGTATGCTGCAGCAGTTATCTGATTGATGTGCGCTCAGGAGATATGCTCGGTGTTATACTCACCCCCAGATCTTTTTCCTTTAGTGAGGTTTGCAGTCTTTGGCCATCTAAACTATATTGTGTCTGCGGTCTTCTTTGCCCTTCCCCAATCTTCATGACTTTGCATTTGGCAGGGTTAAATTCAAGGAGCCAGTTGCTGGACCAGGCTTGTAGCTGTCCAGATCTCTTTGTAGTCCTGCCTGATCCTCGTCCGATTCGATTCTTCTCATTAACTTCACATCGTCTGCAAACAAGGACACTTCTGAGTCTATCCCTTCCGTTATGTCGTTCACGTATACCAAGAACAGCACAGGTCCTAGGACTGACCCCTGTGGAACCCCGCTTGTCACAGGCGCCCACTCTGACACCTCGTCGCGTACCATGACTCGTTGTTGCCTCCCCGTCAGATATTCTTGATCCATTGCAGTGCCTTTCCTGTTATGTGTGCCTGGTCCTCTAGCTTTTGCAGTAACCTCTTGTGAGGAACTGTGTCGAAAGCCTTCTTGCAGTCCAAAAATACGCAGTGTGTGTGTGTGTGTATATGTGTGTGTGTGTGTGTGTGTGTGTGTGTGTGTGTGTGTGTGTGTGTGTGTGTGTGTGTGTGTGTGTGTGTGTGTGTGTGTGTGTGTGTGTGTGTGTGTGTACTCACCTAATTGTGCTCACCTAATTGTGGTTGCAGGGGTCGAGACTCAGCTCCTGGCCCGCCTCTTCACTGATCGCTATGGATCCTCTCTCTCTCTGCTTCCTGAGCTTGTCATACCTCTTCTTAAAACTATGTATGGTTCCTGCCTCCACATTCACTTGCTAGGATATTCCACGTTGCTGACAACTCTATGACTGAAGAAAATACTTCCTAACTTTTCCCTGTGACTCGTCTGATTTTCTTCCAGCTTCAGTTGTGACCCCTTGTCCCTGTGTCCCCCTCTCTGGAACATCCTATCTCTGTCCAAACCTTGTTATTCCCCGCAGTATCTTGTATGTCGTTATCATTGTCTCCCCTGACCCTCTGTCTCAGTGTCGTCAGTCGATTTCCTTAACCTTTCCTCGTACGACATTCCTTGAGCTTGGGACTAGCCTTGTTGGGCAAACTTTGTACTTTCTCTAACTTCTTGACGTGCTTGAGTGTGTGTGTGTGTGTGTGTGTGTGTGTGTGTGTGTGTGTGTGTGTCTGTCTGTCTGTCTGTCTGCGTGCATGTGTATATGCAAACAACCACTGTGAGAAAATAGCTAAATTCCAAGTGCTTTCGTGATTTCTCACATTATCAAGGAACTGTAAAAACATAAGGTCAACAGGAAGGCACCTAAGAAGGAGACTACACTTCGTGGTCACACTACAACACCTGAACTTTCTATAATGATGTAAGTAGGTAGTCAAGGACCAAACATCTCATATTCTGCACACACTTTAACAATTTAAATTTTCTAATATATTTTAAATTCATTCCAAATTTTATTAATTATAAATGAATCCAATATATATAATCCAAAAACAATATTCATATTATTTTCGAAACTATTTTTTTTGAAACTTGATTCTATTATACTTTCTCTGGAAGATGAACTTGCAAGATATAATTTTCTAAACTTTTTGAAAATCAATTGGATGGTTAAAATCTCTCACATAATAAAAACTACATTAGAATCTTGTCCACTTTTAATGCTATATTTATGTTTTAATCACATTTTACCGTAATAAACTTTATCACATATTGTACAAGGAATCTTGTAAATACATCCGTCGCCATTCTGGGGGAATGTTAAACTTTCTAAATTCTCATCAATATTTTTGAGAGTTTGGCAGCCCAGAGTTTACTGATAAAGAAATTTTAAAGATTTATGAAACAGCCAGTGATCTAAAATACCCAAAAAACTTAAGTGATAAATCGTTTAAAAATCCTAGAAGAACTTTTTACAATTAAAAAAAAATGAGAAGCAACTTTATTCAACTAATAATATATTTGTTCTATTTTACCGTGAAAACTTCGTTAATATTCCACCTCTTCCCAAGAATTATAAGATCAAAGTTGTATTATAAAATCTTGATGCATTAAAATCTTTTGATTAAAAATTCCCACAAAAATGCTGAGGCCTGACCAGACAAAATTCCTTGTGAAAAATGTGATTATGTTTATTACTGAAAAACTGGAAAACCTTGAACTATGATCAACAAGTTGAAATTATCAAATTTGGTCAGAATATAGAGTATGTTTGAGAGGTGGCGCCATCATAACACAGACGGTGAGGTGACGTACTTGAGAGGTGGCGCCATCATAACACAGACGGTGAGGTGACGTACTTGAGAGGTGGCGCCATCATAACACAGACGGTGAGGTGACGTCTTGAGAGGTGCGCCATCATACACAGACGGTGAGGTGACGTACTTGAGAGGTGGCGCCATCATAACACAGACGGTGAGGTGACGTACTTGAGAGGTGGCGCCATCATAACACAGACGGTGAGGTGACGTACTTGAGAGGTGGCGCCATCATAACACAGACGGTGAGGTGACGTACTTGAGAGGTGGCGCCATCATAACACAGACGGTGAGGTGACGTACTTGATTGTAAGGTTAATGGGGCCCTTTATGTCTACTGTTATATTGCTTATATCACTCACACTGACCTGGGAGGTGGGTTGTGCCCACCATCACACTGACCTGGGAGGTGGGTTGTGCCTGTCCTCACACTGACCTGGGAGGTGGGTTGTGCCCACCATCACACTGACCTGGGAGGTGGGTTGTGCCTGTCCTCACACTGACCTGGGAGGTGGGTTGTGCCTGTCCTCACACTGACCTGGGAGGTGGGTTGTGCCTGTCCTCACACTGACCTGGGAGGTGAGATGCACCCACCATCACACTGACCTGGGAGGTGGGTTGTGCCTGTCCTCACACTGACCTGGGAGGTGGGTTGTGCCTGTCCTCACACTGACCTGGGAGGTGGGTTGTGCCTGTCCTCACACTGACCTGGGAGGTGGGTTGTGCCTGTCTTCACACTGACCTGGGAGGTGGGTTGTGCCTGTCCTCACACTGACCTGGGAGGTGAGATGCACCCACCATCACACTGACCTGGGAGGTGGGTTGTGCCCACCATCACACTGACCTGGGAGGTGGGTTGTGCCTGTCCTCACACTGACCTGGGAGGTGGGTTGTGCCTGTCCTCACACTGACCAGGGAGGTGGGTTGTGCCTGTCCTCACACTGACCTGGGAGGTGGGTTGTGCCTGTCCTCACACTGACCTGGGAGGTGGGTTGTGCCTGTCCTCACACTGACCTGGAAGGTGGGTTGTGCCTGTCCTCACACTGACCTGGGAGGTGGGTTGTGCCTGTCCTCACACTGACCTGGGAGGTGAGATGCACCCACCATCACACTGACCTGGGAGGTGGGTTGTGCTTGTCCTCACACTGACCTGGGAGGTGGGTTGTGCCTGTTCTCACACTGACCTGGGAGGTGAGATGCGCCCACCATCACAATGACCTGGGAGGTGGGATATGCCTGTCCTCACACTGACCTGGGAGGTGGGTTGTGCCTGTCCTCACACTGACCTGGGAGGTGGGTTGTGCCCACCATCACACTGACCTGGGAGGTGGGTTGTGCCTGTCCTCACACTGACCTGGGAGGTGGGTTGTGCCCACCATCACACTGACCTGGGAGGTGGGTTGTGCCTGTCCTCACACTGACCGGGAGGGGTTGTGCCTGTCCTCACACTGACCTGGGAGGTGGGTTGTGCCTGTCCTCACACTGACCTGGGAGGTGGGTTGTGCCTGTCCTCACACTGACCAGGGAGGTGGGTTGTGCCTGTCCTCACACTGACCAGGGAGGTGGGTTGTGCCTGTCCTCACACTGACTTGGGAGGTGGGTTGTGCCTGTTCTCACACTGACCTGGGAGGTGGGTTGTGCCTGTCCTCACACTGACCTGGGAGGTGGGTTGTGCCTGTTCTCACACTGACCTGGGAGGTGGGTTGTGCCTGTCCTCACACTGACCTGGGAGGTGAGATGCGCCCACTATCACACTGACCTGGGAGGTGGGTTGTGCCTGTCCTCACACTGACCTGGGAGGTGAGATGCACCCACCATCACACTGACCTGGGAGGTGGGTTGTGCCTGTCCTCACACTGACCTGGGAGGTGAGTTGTGCCTGTCCTCACACTGACCTGGGAGGTGAGTTGTGCCTGTCCTCACACTGATCTGGGAGGTGGGTTGTGCCTGTCCTCACACTGACCTGGAAGGTGAGTTGTGCCCACCATCACACTGACCTGGGAGGTGGGTTGTGCCTGTCCTCACACTGACCTGGGAGGTGGGTTGTGCCTGTCCTCACACTGACCTGGGAGGTGGGTTGTGCCTGTCCTCACACTGACCTGGGAGGTGGGTTGTGCCTGTCCTCACACTGACCTGGAAGGTGAGTTGTGCCCACCATCACACTGACCTGGGAGGTGGGTTGTGCCTGTCCTCACACTGACCTGGGAGGTGGGTTGTCCCTGTCCTCACACTGACCTGGGAGGTGGGTTGTGCATGTCCTCACACTGACCTGGAGGTGGGTTGTGCCGTCCTCACACTGACCTGGGAGGTGGGTTGTGCATGTCCTCACACTGACCTGGGAGGTGGGTTGTGCCTGTCCTCACACTGACCTGGGAGGTGGGTTGTGCCCACCATCACACTGACCTGGGAGGTGGGTTGTGCCTGTCCTCACACTGACCTGGGAGGTGGGTTGTGCCTGTCCTCACACTGACCTGGGAGGTGGGTTGTGCCTGTCCTCACACTGACCTGGGAGGTGGGTTGTGCCTGTCCTCACACTGACCTGGGAGGTGGGTTGTGCCTCTCCTCACACTGACCTGGGAGGTGGGTTGTGCCTGTCCTCACACTGACCTGGGAGGTGGGTTGTGCCTGTCCTCACACTGACCTGGGAGGTGGGTTGTGCCTGTCCTCACACTGACCTGGGAGGTGGGTTGTGCCTGTCCTCACACTGACCTGGGAGGTGGGTTGTGCCTGTCCTCACACTGACCTGGGAGGTGGGTTGTGCCTGTCCTCACACTGACCTGGGAGGTGGGTTGTGCCTCTCCTCACACTGACCTGGGAGGTGGGTTGTGCCTGTCCTCATACTCATCTGGGAGGTGGGTTGTGCCCACCATCACACTGGCCTGGGAGGTGGGTTGTGCCTGTCCTCACACTGGCCTGGGAGGTGGGTTGTGCCTGTCCTCACACTGACCTAGGAGGTGGGTTGTGCCTGTCCTCTCACTGACCTAGGAGGTGGGTTGTGCCTGTCCTCACACTGACCTAGGAGGTGGGCTCTGCCTGTCCTCACACTGACCTAGGAGGTGGGTTGTGCCTGTCCTCACACTGACCAGGGAGGTGGGTTGTGCCTGTCCTCACACTGACCTGGGAGGTGGGTTGTGCCTGTCCTCACACTGACCTGGGAGGTGGGTTGTGCCTGTCCTCACACTGACCTGGGAGGAGGGTTGTGCCCACCATCACACTGACCTGGGAGGTGGGTTGTGCCCACCATCACACTGACCTGGAAGGAGGGTTGTGCCTGTCCTCACACTGACCTGGGAGGTGGGTTGTGCCCACCATCACACTGACCTGGGAGGAGGGTTGTGCCCACTATTACACTGACCTGGGAGGTGGGTTGTGCCTGTCCTCATACTGACCTGGGAGGATGGTTGTGCCCACCATCACACTGACCTAAGAGGTGGGTTGTGCCTGTCCTCACACTGACCTGGGAGGTGGGTTGTGCCCACCATCACACTGACCTAGGAGGTGGGTTGTGCCTGTCCTCACACTGACCTGGGAGGTGGGTTGTGCCCACCATCACACTGACCTGGGAGGTGTGTTGTGCCTGTCCTCATACTGACCTGGGAGGTGGATTGTGCCCACCATCACACTGACCTGGGAGGTGGGTTGTGCCTGTCCTCACACTGACCTGGGAGGTGGGTTGTGCCCACCATCACACTGACCTGGGAGGTGGGTTGTGCCCACCGTCACACTGACCTGGGAGGTGTGTTGTGCCCACCATCACACTGACCTGGGAGGTGGGTTGTGCCCACCAGCACACTGACCTGGGAGGTGTGTTGTGCCCACCATCACACTGACCTGGGAGGTGGGTTGTGCCCACCAACACACTGACCTGGGAGGTGGGTTGTGTGTCTGGGTCAGCATCTGTAGCGTCGTTACCATGCTCCAGACGGTTCTTCAGCTTGGTCAGTTGTGTCTTCAGCAGCGACACTTCCACCCATATCTGCGACACTTGTCGTAAACGTCTCGGTATCTGCTCTTCCATCACCCTGCATAACACGTTTTTGGGGGGATGACAAGTTTATAGCTGAGGAAAGTTAAATCTTTAGTTTTTATATTTATTTTTATATTTATATTTATATATAATATTTATATATGTAATGTGCCAGAGCGCTGTGTAACAGGATGCCGCTGCGTCTCACTTAACGCTGCTTCCGTCCCCCTTTTTTTTTCTGTTGCGCCAAGATCAAAGTTTCATTAAATAATCTTGATTCAATAAAAAATTTCCCCCAAAATGCTGATGGATGTGTGTATAACATTCCTTGTAAAATATGTGATAAAGTTTATTACGGTCAAACTAATAAATGACTTTAACTAAGATTGAAAGAAAATAAATATATCATTAGAACTGGACAAGATTCTAATGCTACGTTCATTCACGTGAGAGATTTTAACCATCCAATTGATTTTCAAAAGTCTGATCAAGTTCTCTCCAGAAAATCGATGGTAAAGAGGAATATAATTGAATCATGTTTCATAAAAAGCAGTTTTGAAAATAATATGATCATTTCTTTTGGTTTATATAAACTGGGCTCTTTTATAATTAATAAAAGTTGGGAAGAATTTAATGATACATTAGACAAGTAAAAATTCCTAATGCTTGGGAAAAGTATCAGGTGTGCTTCACAGAGTCAGGTGTTGTCACTCGTCTGTGAGGTGTAGTCTTGTTGTTGTGACTTGACTGTGAGGTGTAGTCTTGTGGTTGTGACTTGACTGTGAGGTGTAGTCTTGTGGTTGTGACTTGACTGTGAGGTGTAGTCTTGTTGTTGTGACTTGACTGTGAGGTGTAGTCTTGCTGCTGTGACTTGATTGTGAGGTGTAGTCTTGTTGTTGTGACTTGACTGTGAGGTGTAGTCTTGTTGTTGTGACTTGACTGTGAGGTGTAGTCTTGTTGTTGTGACTTGACTGTGAGGTGCAGTCTTGTTGTTGTGACTTGACTGTGAGGTGTAGTCTTGTTGTTGTGACTTGACTGTGAGGTGTAGTCTTGTTGTTGTGACTTGACTGTGAGGTGCAGTCTTGTTGTTGTGACTTGACTGTGAGGTGTAGTCTTATCATGAGTTGACTGTGAGGTGTAGTCTTGTAGTTGTGACTTGACTGTGAGGTGTAGTCTTGTTGTCATAACTTGACTGTGAGGTGTAGTATTGTTGTCCTGACTTGACTGTGAGGTGTAGTCTCGTTGTCGTGACTTGACTGTGAAGTGTAGTCTTGTTGTCGTCACTTGACTGTGAGGTGTAATATTGTTGTTCTGACTTGACTGTGAGGTGTAGTTTTGTTGTCGTCACTTGATTGTGAGGTATAGTCTTGTTGTCATGACTTGATTGTGAGGTGTAGTAATGTTGTCCTGACTTGACTGTGAGGTGTAGTCTTGCTGTTGTCGCTTGACTGTGAGGTGTAGTATTGTTGTCCTGACTTGTCTGTGAGGTGTAGTCTCGTTGTCGTGACTTGACTGTGAGGTGTAGTCTTGTTGTCGTGACTTGACTGTGAGGTGTAGCATTGTTGTCCTGACTTGACTGTGAGGTGTAGTCTTGTTGTCGTCACTTGACTGTGAGGTGTAGTATTGTTGTCGTGACTTGACTGTGAGGTGTAGTATTGTTGTCGTGACTTGACTGTGAGGTGTAGTATTGTTGTCCTGACTTGTCTGTGAGGTGTAGTCTCGTTGTCGTGACTTGACTGTGAGGTGTAGTCTCGTTGTCGTGACTTGACTGTGAGGTGTAGTATTGTTGTCCTGACTTGACTATGAGGTGTAGTCTTGTTGTCCTGACTTGACTGTGAGGTGTAGTCTTGTTGTCGTGACTTTAGTGTGAGGTGTAGTCTTGTTGTCGTGACCTGACTGTGAGGAGTAATATTGTTGCCCTGACTTGACTGTGAGGTATATACTTGTTGTCGTGACTTGACTGTGAGATATAGTACTGTTGTCCTGACATGACTGTGAGGCGTAGTCTTGTTGTTGTGACTTGACTGTGAGGTATAGTCTTGTTGTCATGACTTGACTGTGAGGTGTAGTATTGTTGTCCTGACTTGGCTGTGACGTGTAGTATTGATGTCATGATTGACTGTGAGGTGTAGTCTTGTTGTCGTGACTTGACTGTGAGGTGTAGTATTGTTGTCCTGACTTAACTGTGAGGTGTAGTCTTGTTGTTGTGACTTGACTGTGAGGTGTAGTCTTGTTGTTGTGACTTGACTGTGAGGTGTAGTATTGTTGTCCTGAGTTGACTGGGAGGTGTAGTCTTGTTGTTTTGACTTGACTGTGAGGTGTAGTCTTGTTGTTGTGACTTGACTGTGAGGTGTAGTATTTTTGTCCTGACTTGACTCTGAGGTGTAGTATTGTTGTCGTGACTTGACTGCGTGGTGTAGTCTTCTTGTCATGACTTGACTATGAGGTGTAGCCTTGTTGTCGTGACATGACTGTGAGGTGTAGTCTTGTTGTTGTGACTTGACTGTCAGGTGTAGCCTTGTTGTTGTGACTTGACTGTGAGGTGTAGTCTTGTTGTCGTGACTTGACTGTGAGGAGCAGTCTTGTTTTTGTGACTTGACTGTGAGGTGTAGCCTTGTTGTTGTGACTTGACTGTGAGGTGTAGTCTTGTTGTTGTGACTTGACTGTGAGGTGTAGTCTTGTTGCCATGACTTGACTGTGAGGTGTAGCCTTGTTGTCATGACTTGACTGTTAGGTGTAGTTTTGTTGTCGTGACTTGACTGTGAGGTGTAGCCTTGTTGTTGAGACTTGACTGTGAGGTGTAGTCTTGTTGTTGTGACTTGACTGTGAGGGGTAGTCTTGTTGTTGCGACTTGACTGTGAGGTGTAGTCTTGTTGTTGTAACTTGACTGTGAGGTGTAGTCTTGTTGTTGTAACTTGACTCTGAGGTGTAGTCTTGTTTTTGTGACTTGAGTGTGAAGTGCAGTGTGGTTGTCATGACTTGACTGTGAGGTGTAGTCTTGTTGTCATGACTTCACTGTGAGGTGTAGTCTTGTTTTCATGACTTGACTGTGAGGTGTAGTCTTGTTGTCCTGACTTGACTGTGAGGTGTAGCCTTGTTGTCGTAACATGACTCTGATGTGCAGTCTAGTTGTCATGACTTGACTGTGAGATGTAGTCTTGTTGTCGTGACTTGACTGTGAGGTGCAGTCTTGTTTCTGTGAGTTGACTGTGAAGTGTAGTATTGTTGTCCTGACTTGACTGTGAGGTGTAGTATTGTTGTCGTGACTTGACTGCGAGGTGTAGTGTTGTTGTCGTGACTTGACTATGAGGTGTAGCCTTGTTGTCGTGACATGACTGTGAGGTGAAGTCTTGTTGTTGTGACTTGACTAAGAGGAGTAGCCTTGTTGTCATGACTTGACTGTGAGGTGTAGTCTCGTTTTCGTGATATGACTGTGAGGTGAAGTCTTGTTGTTGTGACTTGACTGTGAGGTGTAGCCTTGTTGTTGTGAGTTGACTGTGAGGTGTAGTCTTGTTGTCGTGACTTGCCTGCGAGCTGCAGTCTTGTTTCTGTGACTTGATTGTGAGGTTTAGTATTGTTGTCCTGACTTGACTGTGAGGTGTAGCCTTGTTGTCGTGACATGACTGTGAGGTGAAGTCTTGTTGTCGTGACATGACTGTGAGGTGTAGCCTCGTTGTCGTGACATGACTGTGAGGTGAAGTCTTGTTGTTGTGACTTGACTATTAGGTGTAGCCTTGTTGTCGTGACATGACTGTGAGGTGTAGTCTTGTTGTCGTGACTTGACTGTGAGGTGTAGTCTTGTTGCCATGACTTGACTGTGAGGTTTAGTCTTGTTGTCATGACTTGACTTTGAGGTGTAGTCTTGTTGTCGTGACTTGACTGTGAGGTGTAGCCTTGTTATTGTGACTTGACTGTGAGGTGTAGTCTTGTTGTCGTGACTTGACTGTGAGGTGTAGTCTTGTTGTTGTGACTTGACTGTGAGGTGTAGTCTTGTTGTTGTGACTTGACTGTGAGGTGTAGTATTGTTGTCCTGACTTGACTGGGAGGTGTAGTCTTGTTGTTTTGACTTGACTGTGAGGTGTAGTCTTGTTGTTGTGACTTGACTGTGAGGTGTAGCCTTGTTGTTGTGACTTGACTGTGAGGTGTAGTCTTGTTGTCGTGACTTGACTGTGAGGTGCAGTCTTGTTTCTGTGGCTTGACTGTGAGGTGTAGCCTTGTTGTTGTGACTTGACTGTGAGGTGTAGTCTTGTTGTCGTGACTTTACTGTGAGGTGTAGTCTTGTTGCTGTGATTTGATTGTGAGATGTAGTATTGTAGTCCTGACTTGACTGTGAGGTGTAGTCTTGTTGTCGTGACTTGATTGTGAGGTGTAGTCTTGTTGTCGTGACTTGATTGTGAGGTGTAGTCTCTTTGTCATGACTTAAATATGAGGTGTAGTCTTGTTGTCGTAACATGACTGTGAGGTGTAGTCTTGTTGTTTTGACTTGACTGTGAGGTGTAGTCTTGTTGTTGTGACTTGACTGTGAGGTGTAGTCTTGTTGTTGAGAGTTGACTGTGAGGTGTAGTCTTGTTGTTGTGACTTAACTGTGAGGTGCAGTCGTTGTTGTGACTTGACTGTGAGATGTAGTCTTGTTTTTGTGACTTGAGTGTGAGGTATAGTTTTGTTGTCGTGACTTGACTAAGAGGTGTAGCCTTGTTGTTGTGACTTGACTGTGAGGTGTAGTCTTGTTGTCGTGACTTGACTGTGAGGTGTAGTCTTGTTGTCATGACTTGACTGTGAGGTGTAGTCTTGTTGTCGTGACTTGACTGTGATGTGTAGTCTTGTTGTTGTGACTTGACTGTGAGGTGTAGTCTTGTTGTTGTGACTTGACTGTCAGGTGTAGTCTTGTTGTCGTGACTTGAGTGTGAGGTGTACTCTTGTTGTTGTTTCTTGACTGTGAGATGCAGTCTTGTTGTTGTGACTTGACTGTGAGGTGTCGTCTTGTAGCCGTGACTTGAGTGTGAGGTGTAGTCTTGTTGTCATGACTTGAGAGTGAGGTTTAGTCTTGTTGTCATGACTTGAGTGTGAGGTGTAGTCTTGTTGCCGTGACTTGACAGTGAGGTGTAGTCTTGTTGTCGTGACTTGAGTGTGAGGTGTAGTCTTGTTGTTGTGTCTTGACTGCGAGGTGTAGTCTTGTTGTCGTGACTTGACTTTGAGGTGTAGTCTTGTTGTTGTGACTTAACTGTGAGGTGTAGTCTTGTTGTTGTGACTTGACTCTTAGGTGTAGTCTTGTTGCAGTGACTTGACTGTGAGGTGTAGTCTTGTTTTTGTGACTTGACTGTGAGGTGTAGTTTTGCTTCTTTATATGGTTTCCTGTTGATGTTTCTTTATAGTTCCTTGATAATGTGATTTGTCACGAAAACGGTTGAAATTTCACTATGTCTTTAGGCTAATTTCATTCTAGTCCCTGTTTAGTGTACTAGTACAACGAGGAGTATTTTATATTATTGTAACCGCGAACGAGTGGTATTTATCAATAACAACTCTGCACTAGCCAAGGACTCGAACCCATGCTGCTTTGGCCTGCCTCATGGTGGGCGAAAATGCATGACACCTTAATCCACTTAACCATACGATCCTTAAAAGTAGCATATCCAGTGGAACTGGATGTAGTACTCGCTACCCACGGACACACGATGTTGTGGATGACTCTAGGCTAATTTCATTATAGTTCATTTTTGGTGTACTAGTATACCGAGCAGTATTTTATATTATTGTAACCACTAACAAGTGGTATTGATCAATAACAACACTGCACTATTATCGTAACCACTCGTTCCTAGTTGCAATAATATAAAATACTCTTGATTGTACTAGTACACCAAACAGGGACTAGAATGAAGTTAGCCTAGAGTCATCCACACCATCGTGTGTCTATGAGTAGTGAGTACTACATCCAGTTCCGCTGGATGTGCTACTCTTCAGGATCATATGATCCATGAGTTAGGCCAAAGCAGCATGGGTTCGAGTCCTTGGCTAGTGCAGTGCTCTTATTGATCAATACCACTCGTTCGTGGTTACAATAATATATATGTATATATATATATATATATATATATATATATATATATATATAATATATATATATATGTATATATATATATATATATATTATTATATATATATATATATTATATATATATATATATATATATATTATGATATATAATATATATATATATATTATATATATATATATATATATATATATATGTATATATATATATATATGTATATATATATATATATATATATATATATATATATATATTATATATGTATATATATATATATATATGTATATATATATATAGAATATATATATATAATATATATATATATATATATATATATATATATATAATATATATATATATATATATATATATATATAATATGTAGTGCCGAAAAGGCAAAAACTCGTTTATAATTTTGTCCTTTTTAAATATTGCTCTTATACGTTTACAATTTTTTTTTTCATTTATGTTATAGTAAAAATTAATAATTTTCGACCAAAAGAGCATTAGGAAATTGATCTTACCTTATTATAAGAGCTCAGTTTAATTTAGCCTAATCCAACTAAATATATTTTAGATAAGTCAACAATAATATAATAATAAACACATTAAAATATACTTTTTGATAGGTTCAGAATAATTTATGCAAAATTATTGGATACACAAATTTTCGCATTATTCAGCAAGAAGAGCGTTGCTATTTAAGCCAAAATCGCAAGATTTACGTATTCGGCTTTATAATCAGTACGGGTTTAGCACGCATGATGATAATAATAGTAAGGTCATTTAGAGACGACAGTGTCGTGCAGAATCAGCCAAACTGGCCATTTAGGCCTGAAAAATAAGAGGCTTTTCTCCCGAATAAGCTGAGTGAAAAATTCTTTTATTTAAGAGTTTTGCGAAAATCAATCAAACCTTAATGAAAAAGAATACTTATCATTAATTTCTAGTAATATTAAATAAATATAATGTGGCTAAATATATTTACTAGAATTTTGTTGAAAAAAGTATAATTTTGAATGGAGTTTTATCAAATTAATCAATTGGGCTTGGTAGGCCGATCAGTAAGTTAACCTATAATTGTCATAGGTACTATGTTCGTGGCTACACACTCACTTATATTATCATCCAGTAAAATCACAAACTGCATTAATAAACTTTATGAAGGAAATAGCACAGCAAGTTAATTGCGGAGATGAAAAAACCAACTCATATACTCTGAAAATGTTAGTGTTGTCATCCAGGAGTCCCGTCTGTGTCGTAGGCTCTGTTGAGTAATGCCTCTCATCGCTATTGTCAGTTCAGTTGATCAATAAAACAGAGAAAGAAGGAAAAAAGACACACGTCTATAGGCTGGAGGCTGGCACCAGGAAGAGTTGGCACCAGGAAGAGTTGGCACCAGGAAGAGTTGGCACCAAAACTGTGATGTTTGGCCAGGGACACACAAGGTTATTCACCTGATGAAACTATTCCTGCTAAAACTGACAGGCTGGGACTGCTTCTACTAGCAATCAGGAAAGAGGTGACCTTGGTGAGTACTGCAAAGTCCCTGATCCAGTAAGGGAACTTCTTATGCTAGCCACAAGAACTGTGTCAAGGTTGTCAATAGTGACAATAAAGCAGGATGAAATATATTTCCTTCCTAAATCCCTGGACCTAGAAAAGGCTATGGATCTGGGTAAGGTGAGTACAAGACTGCTGAGTACAAGTGGAAATAAGCTAGCATCACCTCTAACTCGCATCTATCAGCATTGCCAGCACACTGTAAATAACCTCCACTGCAGAAAGAGATAAAAGTAGTATCTGTTTAGAAAAAAAGCAGAACGGAAATTAGCAATTACAGACCAGTGTCATTCCTGTCATTCAGTGGTAAGACTCTTAAGACCTCACGGCAGATGACAGCGTTTCTAGACTTTCTCTAACTTCTTTGAGACCATCAATATGGCTTTACAGAAGGTCGTTCTGCTGCTGTTCCACTAGTAAACCTCTACACAGTGTGGCACAGTCGTTGGATGAATCCAGGATGAGGAATGTAGCAGCACTGGATGTTGCTGGTGCTTTCGACCTAGTCAGGCACTACGGGCTCTAGGTAAAACTGCAAGCACCAAGAGTCTTTGGATCTGCACTATATATCTCTAGTGATTATCATTAAGGTAGATCTCTAAGAGGGACAGAATCTACTTCAAAGACCTTCAACACATCTGAGAATCCTCTGCTTATGCAGACGACTGTACTACGGTGTTTACTTAGCCAAGAGAAGAAATGCCAGCTGTTCTCAGTCACATCAATCACCAGCTTACAGCTACATCAGTCTGACGGAAACGACGGCAAGTTACATGTGATTCTGAGAAAGCATAGATGATGATGGTCTCTAAGTACCATGATGGTAATGCCGGAGCTGTTGTAAGAATGACTTGTAGAGTGATAAAAACCACGCATGAGGTGATAAAAACCACGCATGAGGTGATAAAAACCACGCATGAGGTGGATATCCTTGGTGTGATATTTTATTGCAAGCTATTTGTTAAAAACATAAACTAACATCACTGAGAGGCATCTCGCATGTGCTCGTATGTCCTGGACTGTACGAGGCACATGTCCTCATACCTTGATTATACCTGGAGTATACCTGGAGAGGGCTCCGGGGGTCAACGCCGCCGCTGCCCGGTCTGTGACCAGGCCTCATGGTGGATTCATTATGCATTGGTTCGTGGACTGTATATCCGGCGTCTCATCCACGACTTCTTAACTGACTAGAGAACAGAAAAAGATGACTTATCTCTCACCTGGACACGGCGTTGATGGATCTGTCATTTCAGCAGAGCCTTCAACACCGGAGAATGTGTGGCCTTACTGTTATGTACAAGACCAACACTGTCAAAGTACCACACTTGGTACCACTCCGAGAACAGTGAGAAGTAAGCGTCTACACAACAAGACGGGCAGCAAGCAGTAACTTCACTGTAACCTTCTCAAGAGCATCGCTACACCTGAGATCATTTATTCCCAGGATGACCCGAGTCTCCAACATGTTCGTACAGCATAATGATATCAACAAAATAAAGTCAGTTGATCACATGAAATTGCTGGCCAACAGATGGCTCCAACTTCATCCTGTCCCAATTTTGTAAGTTTCATATTAATAAAAAGACTTTAATTGAGTTAATGAAGGTTACAATTGTTAACTTTGGAATAAAGGATTAATTATCCTAACCTAGTAAAATTCTGCATAAGAGAGAGAGAGAGAGAGAGAGAGAGAGAGAGAGAGAGGGAGGGAGGGACAGTAGGGGTTGCAAGATTCTGTACGAGGCACAAGTACGCTCACACCTTGAGTATGCTCCACTTTCTTGGTTTGCCTGCCCCCCCTCTCATCTGCGACTGCTTGACAGAGTAGAGAACAGAGCAAGACGTCTCATCTCTCGCCTGGACCCATCCTGGATAGATCTGTCATTTCAGCAGAGCCTTCAACATAGGAGGGATGTGGGTGGCCTTACTGTTATGTACAAGGCCAATATTGTCAAAATACCACACTTGGATCCACTTCGAGGACAGCGTGAAACAAGCTTTTATGCCACAAGACGGGCAGAAAGCAGCAACTACACTCTGGCTGTATCCTTCTGCAGAACATCACTCCATCTGAGATCATACATACCCAGGATGACTCGAGTATGGAACACATTCGTACAGCATAATGATGTCAACGAGATAAAGTCAGTTGATCAAATGAAAATACTGGCCCACAGATGGCTCCAACTTCATCCTGTTCCTTACTTGTATGTCTCATAACAATAAAAATGCTTTCAAATGAGCTGATGTAGGTAACAGCTCTTAGCTTGCCAATAAAGTTAGGAATCCTTAACCTGCAAATAGCTTGTTAATAAAGCTAGGGATCCTTAACCTTGTCAAACCGTGTGTAAAAGAGAGAAGAGAGAGAGAGAGAGAGAGAGAGAGAGAGAGAGAGAGAGAGAGAGAGAGAGAGAGAGAGAGAGAGAGAGACAGAAAGAGAGAGAGAGACAGAAAGAGAGAGAGAGAGAAAGAGAGAGAGACATGATAGCTGTTGTTGAAACATTTTTGGATGACAGGACTCCAGAAAATTTTGCAAGAATTGCTGGCTACACCTCATGGATGAGAAGAGACAGGCAAGGGCAAGGAGGTGGTGTTGCTGTGTGCTTCTCTAAAAGTGTTCATGCCCAGCACATAGATGTTGCCACCCCTACACATCTTGAAATGATGTTCTTCAAGCTCTGTATAAACACTAGTACCTCTGTACTAGCATGTGCAATGTGCAGACCTCAGTGGCAACACGCAGACCCTATCAACTTCCTAATGGAAAATATTGACTCCCTTCTGCTACAACACAACTGTCAACATATTATAATTGTTGGTGACCTCAACCAGCACCTTATACAGAGGGACTTTGATGACCTTCTTGCAGTGTTTGACATGAGAAACTTTGTTGATTTCCCTACTCATATCTCTGGCTCCTCCCTGACCCAGTAGTGAGTGATCTGGCAGAAGGCATAGTCACTTGTCAACCCCTCGGCTACGTTGGATCGTCTGACCACAAGGCTGTTTTTACCACACTTAAGATCCCAACAGAACGAGGTGAGGAGTCCACACGCACACAACCTGGCTATGGGAAAGAGGTAATTGGCCAGCCCTTTGCTCTGAGCTCGCCACCACCGACTGGAATGCTCTTCTCCAGGGGGATGTTGACAACCAAGTGAAAGCCTTCACTGGACACATCCTTAATCTGCAACAAGAACACATTCCTCACCGGCAATATGTGACAAAGCCTACAGATCAGCCTTGGTTTGGCTTTCGTTGTAGAGAGGCTGCTACTGCTAAGTACAAAGCATGGCGAAGGTATAAGAGACATCCTACCACCTATAACAGGAACTTGTACATGCAAGCCTGTAGCATATGGGTGATGTTCAAAAGTGGGCCATTGCTAAATGGGAGGTGGACACTAAAAGAAAGTTAGCATCAGGTAGGGTAGGCTCCAAAACCTGGTGGTCCCTGGTCAAGGACAGACAAGGTTATCTGCCTGATGAACTTATTCCACCTCTAAATCGACAGGATGGGACCACCTCTACTAGTATCAAGAGAAGGCGGACCTCTTTGCTGAACACTTTGCTACCAAAATGCAAGTTTCCTGATCCAGCAAGGGACCCTCCTTGGCTAGCTGCAAGAACTGTGTCAAAACTGTCAGTGGTGACAATAAGCAGGAGGAGGTGCATTTCCTTCTTAAATCACTTGACCAAGAAAAGGCTGTGGCCCAGACAAGTTGAGCCCAAGATTGTTGAGAAGATGTGCAGACCAGCTAGCAGCACCTCTAACTCGCATCTTTCAGCACTGCCTAGTACAGTGTAAATGGCCCTCTCCATGGAAAGAGGCAAATGTAGTCCCTGTTCACAAAAAGAAGAGCAGAGCAGAAATCAGCAACTACAGACCAGTGTCACTCCTGTCAATCACTGGTAAGATCCTTGAAACAATTATCTCAAGACAAATGACAGATTTTTTTGACTACCACTCACTACTTTGTGATCGTCAATATGACTTCAGGAAAGGTTACTCTGCTGCTGATCTGTTGTTAAACCTCTCCACTAAGTGGCACCAGTCACTGGATGAATCCAAAGTCAGCTGTGTGGTAGCACTGGACATTGCTGGCGCTTTCGACCGGGTGTGGCACCAGGGCCTCTTAGCAAAACTTCAAGCACTGGGAATTGCAGGCTCTACGCTATGTCTCCTCTCAGTGATTACCTTCATGGTAGATCTCTAAGTGTAGTCCTCAATGGAACGGAATCAGCAAGGCATCCTATTGGGGCAAGCGTTCCACAAGGAAGCGTGCTGGGTCCACTGTTATGGAATGTCTACTTCAACGACCTTCTTCATCTCATCCCAGAATCACATGCATATGCAGACGACTGTACACTGACATTCACTTATCCAAGAGAAGAAATGCCAGCTGCTCTAAGCTACATCAATCACCAGCTGAGAGCTATATCAGCTTGGGGAAATAGATGGCAAGTAACATTTGCACCTGAGAAAACGCAAATGATGATCGTCTCTAGGCACCATGATGGTAATGCTGGCGCAGTAGTAAGTATGAATGGAGGAATGTTGGCACCTGGAGAAGAAGTTGATATCCTTGGGGTGAAATTTGACTCCAAACAAACCATGAAGAACCATGTTGTAAATCTTGCAAACAAGCAGCCAGGAAGCTTACAGCACTTCGCCGTATCTCGCATCTGCTTGACAGTAGGGGTTGCAAGATCCTATACGAGGCACAAGTACGCTCACACCTTGAGTATGCTCCACTTTCTTGGTTTGCCTGCCCCCCCTCTCATCTGCGACTGCTGGACAGAGTAGAGAACAGAGCAAGACGTCTCATCTCTCGCCTGGACCAATCCTGGATAGATCTGTCATTTCAGCAGAGCCTTCAACATAGGAGGGATGTGGGTGGCCTTACTGTTATGTACAAGGCCAATATTGTCAAAATACCACACTTGGATCCACTTCGAGGACAGCGTGAAACAAGCTTTTATGCCACAAGACGGCAGAAAGCACAACTTCACTCTGGCTGTACCCTTCTCCAGAACATCACTCCATCTGAGATCATACATACCCAGATGACTCGAGTATGGAACACATTCGTACAGCATAATGATATCAACGAGATAAATCAGTTGATCAAATGAAAATGCTGGCCCACAGATGGCTCCAACTTCATCCTGTCCCGTACTTGTATGTCTCATAACAATAAAAATGCTTTCAAATGAGCTGATGTAGGAAACAGCTCTTAGCTTGCCAATAAAGTTAGGAATCCTTAACCTGTAATATAGCTGTCAATAAAGCTAGGATCCTTAACATTGTCAACCCTGTGTAAAAAAAAAAAAAAAAGAGAGAGAAAGAGAGAGAGAGAGAGAGAGAGAGAGAGAGAGAGAGGAGAGAGAGAGAGAGAAGAGAGAGAGAGAGAGAGAGAGGGGGGGGGGGGGGGGGGGGGGGGGGGGGGGGGGGGGGGGGGGGGGGGGGGGGGGGGGGGGGGTGGGGGGGGGGGGGGGGGGGGGGGGGGGGGGGGGGGGGGGGGGGGGGGGGGGGGGGGGGTGGGGGGGGGGGGGGGGGGGGGGGGGGGGGGGAGAGAGAAGAGAAGAGAGAGAGGAAAAGAGAGGGAGGGGTAAAACACTGGGGAATTCTGTCTCGCTAAGGGCCCCCACAGACTGACAGATTAAAAACACTCCCTTTGGGGGAATTCAAAACAAAATTCCTCTGACCACCACAGGGAAAAAAACCCCTTTTCCCAACAAGGGGGGGAAACCCTTTGGAAACTTTAATTCCCCTAAAACCTACATCTCGCTTAAGCCACTGCCAGTATACTTGACAGTCACATACCACTCTGACCTACACCGTCAGCAAACCTGCCTTTCATTCTAGAATCTGGTATAGTGCTTCGAAAAAGTTCGAGCCAGGAGTTTTCCCACCCGAAAAACGGTGCAGTTAGTGATCAGGAACTATCACTGCCCCTGATCACCACCTGCGCCGAAGAAACGAACAGCGGACACATCTGTCAGAACTGGTAAGGGCGGGGTAAGGACGTGGAGGAGGGCGTGGAGGAGGACGGGGGGGAGGAAGACATCTTCAGCCCGTCTCACCCCCCACTAACCAGTTCCAGCCGAAATCTGAGGCCCCAACTGCGAAACACAGGGGTGCAAACAATCCTAGCCCCCCTCCCAGGCACCCAGGCTGTGCTCCGCTGTCACCGGAAGGGGCCTCTGCCAAAAACCCGCGAGATACCAGTTTAATTACTGCTACAAAAAAAGGGCATAAGGAGGGCAATGTCGGGAAAAAAAAGGGAAATTACAAAAGGGCCCCCTGTTTTTTGAGACCTGTTCTCAGAAAAAACCCGAGGATCCGAATTTGGGTTAAAAAAACCTCACACGTCACCCACTTAGCTCCCTATCCCAGCCCAGCAGGTGGGGTTGGGCCTTAACAACGACCCAACCCACATCCCCGCCCGCCTCAGTACCCCAAACCCCTCTCAAGGGCAGGGGGCACCTTACATTCCCCACAACCCCCACC
>NC_069444.1:4068573-4086253 GCF_026875155.1 Cherax quadricarinatus | reverse complement strand
AAATTTCTCTTAGTTAGTACCTACCAGTTGTAATCCAAAGCACTATTAAACCATACTGAATTTTAATGGATAATTGGACAAGGATACTGACTACTTGTTACGAAAACCCAGTAACAGGCTGGATGCTAGAAGGGCAGTCCTTTCTAGTATTCACTGGAGATCTCTAAGCTTTTAGAATCGCGTTTTTTGTAACATGGAAGGGTTAGACTCAGAAGTGTCCCTGTTTGCAGATGATATGAAGTTAATGAGGAGAATTAAACTGGTGAGGACCAGGCAGGACTTCAAAGAGACCTGGACAGACTGGACACCTGGTCCAGCAAATGACTTCTCGAATTTAATCCTGCCAAATGCAAAGTCATGAAGATAGGGGAAGGGCACAGAAGACCACAGACAGAGTATAGGATAGGTGGCCAAAGACTCAAGGAGAAAGATCTTGGGGTGAGTATAACACCGAGCGTGTCTCCGGAAGCACACATCAATCAGATAACTGCTGCAGCATATGGGCGCCTGGCAAACCTGAGAACAGCATTCCGATACCTTAGTAAGGAATCGTACAAGACACTGTACACCGTGTATGTCAGGCCCATACTGGAGTATGCAGCACCTGTTTATAACCCGTACTTGATAAAGCACGTCAAGAAACTAGAGAAAGTACAAAGGTTTGCGACAAGGTTAGTTCCAGAGCTAAGGGGAATGTCCTATGAAGAAAGATTAAGGGAAATCGGCCTGGCGACACTGGAGGACAGGAGGGTCAGGGGAGACATGATAACGACATATAAAATACTGCGTGGAATAAACAAGGTGGACAAAGACAGGATGTTCCAGGGAGGGGACACAGAAACAAGAGGCCACAATTGGAAGTTGAAGACACAAATGAGTCAGAGAGATATTAGGAAGTATTTCTTCAGTCATAGAGTTGTAAGGCAGTGGAATAGCCTAGAAAATGACGTAGTGGAGGCAGGAACCATACACAGTTTTAAGACGAGGTTTGATAAAGCTCATGGAGCGGGGAGAGAGAGGGCCCAGTAGCAACCGGTGAAGAGGCGGGGCCAGGAGCTAAGACTCGACCCCTGCAACCACAAATAGGTGAGTACACACACACACACACACATACACACACACACACACACACACACACACACACACACACACACACACACACACACACACACACACACACACACACACACACATACACACACACACACACACATACACACACACACACACCCCAACACACACACACACACACACACACACACACACACACACACACACACACAGGGACAAGGGGTCACAACTGGAAGCTAAAGACTCAGACGAGTCACAGGGACGTTAGGAATATTTCTTCAGTCATAGAGTTGTCAGCAAGTGGAATAGCCTAGCAAGTGTAGTAGTGGAGGCAGGAACCATACATAGTTTTAAGAAGAGGTATGACAAAGCTCAGGAAGCAAGAGAGAGAGGACCCAGTAGCGATCAGTGAAGAGGCGGGGCCAAGAGCTGAGTCTCGACCCCTGCAACCACAATTTGGTGAGTACAATTAGGGAGTACACACACACACCAACACACACACACATACACACACACACACACACACACACACACTCACACACACACACACACACACACACACATACACACACACACATACACACACACACAAGGCAAGAATACGACGAGAGCAATAGAGCAATGGTTGACACACTGGCTAGAGTGACCAGAAGAGCTCATGCATGCAGGGCAAAGCTCCTGATCATGGGTGACTTTAACCACAAGGAGATCGATTGGGAGAACTTGGACCCACATGGGGGCCAAGATACATGGAGGGCTAAGATGATGGAGTGGTACTGGAAAACTTCATGTGCCAACACGTAAGGGACACTACAAGAGAGAGAGGAGAGGATGAACCAGCAAGGCTGGACTTAGTATTCACCTTGAGTAGTGCAGAAATCGACGACATCACATATGAAAGACCCCTTGGGGCCAGTGACCATGTGGTTCTAAGCTTCGAATACACAGTAGAGCTACAAGTGGAGGGAGAAGCAGGAAGGCCAGGACGAATGAAACCAAACTACAAGAAAGGGGACTACATAGGAATGAGGAACTTCCTGAACGGGGTTCAGTGGGACAGAGAACTGGCAGGGAAGCCAGTTAATGAGATGATGGAATATGTAGCAACAAAATGCAAGGAGGCTGAGGAAGGTTTGTACCCAAGGTAACAGGAATAATGAAAAAGCTAGGATGAGCCCATGGTTTACCCAAAGGTGCAGGGAGGCAAAAACCAAGTGTGCTAGGGAATGGAAGAAATATAGAAGGCAAAGGACCCAGGAGAATTAGGAGAGCAGTCGTAGAGCCAGAAACGAATATGCACAGATAAGAAGGGAGGCCCAAAGACAATATGAAAATGACATAGCAGCGAAAGCCAAATCTGACCCGAAACTGTTGTACAGCCACATCAGGAGGAAAACAACAGTCAAGGACCAGGTAATCAGGCTAAAAAAGGAAGGAGGAGAGACAACAAGAAATGACCGTGAAGTATGTGAGGAACTCAACAAGAGATTCAAAGAAGTGTTCACAGAGAACACAGAAGGGGCTACAGAAAGACGGAGAGGTGGGGCACACCACCATGTGCTGGACACAGTGCACACAACCGAGGAAGAAGTGAAGAGGCTTCTGAGTGAGCTAGATACCTCAAAGGCAATGGGGCCAGATAACATCTCCCCATGGGTATTGAGAGAGGAGCAGAGGCGCTATGTGTACCCCTAACAACAATATTCAATACATCTATCGAAACAGGAGATTGCCTGAGGCATGGAAGACAGCAAATGTAGTCCCAATCTTAAAAAAGAGACAGACATGAAGCATTAAACTACAGACCATGTCACTGACATGTATAGTACGCAAAATCATGGAGAAGATTATCAGGAGAAGATGGTTGGAACACCTAGAAAGGAACGATCTCATCAACAGCAGCCAACATGGTTTCAGGGACGGGAAATCCTGTGTCACAAACCTACTGGAGTTCTATGACATGGTGACAGCAGTAAGACAAGAGAGAGAGGGTGGGTGGATTGCATTTTCTTGGACTGCAAGAAGGCGTTTGACACAAGTTCCACACAAGAGATTGGTGCAAAAACTGGAGGACCAAGCAGGATAACAGGGAAGGCACTACAATGGATCAGGGAATACTTGACAGGAAGACAGCAGCGAGTCATGGTACGTGCGAGGTGTCAGAGTGGGCACCTGTGACCAGCTGGGTCCCACAGGGTCAGTCCTAGGACCAGTGCTGTTTCTGGTATTTTGTGAACGACATGACGGAAGGAATAGACTCTGGAGGTGTCCCTGTTTGCAGATGACGTGAAGTTGATGAGAAGAATTCACTCGATCGAAGACCAGGCAGAACTACAAAGGGATCTGGATAGGCTGCAGACCTGTCCAGCAATTGGCTCCTGGAGTTCAATCCACCAAGTGCAAAGTCATGAAGATTGGGGAAGGGCAAAGAAGACCGCAGACGGAGTACAGTCTAGGGGCCAGAGACTACAAACCTCACTCAAGGAAAAAGATCTTGGGTGAGTATAACACCAGGCACATCTCCTGAAGCGCACATCAACCAAATAACTGCTGCAGCATATGGCGCCTAGCAAACCTCAGAACAGCATTCCGACATCTTAATAAGGAATCATTCAGGACCCTGTACACCGTGTACGTTAGGCCCATATTGGAGTATGCGGCACCAGTTTGGAACCCACACCTAGCCAAGCACGTAAAGAAACTAGAGAAAGTGCAAAGGTTTGCAACAAGACTAGTCCCAGAGCTAAGAGGTATGTCCTACGAGGAGAGGTTAAGGGAAATCACCTGACGACACTGGAGGACAGGAGAGATAGGGGGGACATGATAACGACATACAAAATACTGAGAGGAATTGACAAGGTGGACAAAGACAGGATGTTCCAGAGATTGGACACAGTAACAAGGAGACACAGTTGGAAGCTGAAGACACAGATGAATCACAGGGATGTTAGGAAGTATTTCTTCAGCCACAGAGTAGTCAGTAAGTGGAATAGTTTGGGAAGTGATGTAGTGGAGGCAGGATCCATACATAGCTTTAAGCAGAGGTATGATAAAGCTCACGGCTCAGGGAGAGTGACCTAGTAGCGATCAGTGAAGAGGCGGGGCCAGGAGCTCGGACTCGACCCCCGCAACCTCAACTAGGTGAGTACACATACACACACACACATACACACACACACACACACACATACACATACACACATACACACACACACACACACACACACACACACACACACACACACACACACACACACACACGTCGCCTAGCAATGGCGTTGAAAGTGAAGTCTCAGGAAGGCCTTTTAGATTGTCAACACAGTTTCTAAATCGATGTTCTTAAACAGGCTGTCGGAACGGGAGAAGTGTGGATTGTGGCAACGGGAGCTGGAGATTGTGTTGGCCAACAGGAGAAAACAAGAGAAACTGTGGCAACAGGAATTACACAAATACCAGGTAACTGAAACCAAGTTTATTTGTCACCAGCATAATTCTCTGATTTTATCGTTGTTACTCGACCAGGTGAGCTATTGGCTACCCAAAAATTTTTTACCCTATATATATACATGTAATGCCAAATATGCTGAACTGCCGAGTTTAGGCTAAAAGAGTAAATTCCATTTCTGAAAAATAAGCAGAGTTTAAGTAATTTTATGCAATTAATCTACGAATATCAATCTGAACATAAAGAAAAAATGTTCATCATTGATGTTTAGTAATAATAAATGTATGAAAATTAATGTATCATATATTTAGCAGAATTTGCTTGAAATAAATGATTTTAGGATGGATATCAAATGCAATGAAATAGGGATCCCAGGTTAATGGTTATTAATATGCGACAGACTAAACAAGCAACAAGGTGGAAGGGGGGGGGGGTTGGGTTGTATGTCATAGAGTCGATCTTTTGCTCAGAACTACTAAACACCTCAAATGATGTAGTTGAAGTTTTGGTGGTAACGATGGAAAACCAAAACCTTGTAATTGTGGTTGTCTACAAGCCTCCGGATGCAACTTTCCAGCAATTCCAGGAACAGCTTTTGAAATTTGACGACTGTCTGGAAAATCTTCCAGCTCCAGCTTGAGACACCTAAAATTGAGGAGTGTAGCAAATAATATTTTATCAGAGATCACCCCAGGAGGCAGCCCAGATGAAAATTCACACACACACACACCCGACCTATTATATCTCTGCAACAAATTCATCTTAAACCAGCAAATAATAAAGCCAACAGGACTAAAAAATTATGCTGGACCTCATCTTCACTAACAATGACGATCTGATACGTTATACAACTGTATCAAAGACAATACACTCTGATCACAACATAATAGAGGTACAGAACTCCTGACCAGCAAAATGTGATCATTTATAAGGATGCCTTCACAAAATTCTACTTCAATAACAAAAACATACCAAGGGAACAAGTCAACAATGTCCTAAATTAAACAAACTGGGAAGATATCCTAAACAACACAGATCTGAGCATTTGCCTAGAAAAAATAAACTCTGTGGCACTTGAGGTCTGCTCAAGGCACATTCTATTAAGAAAGAGAAAGAGAAAATGTAAACTAAAAAGGGAGAGATGATCTCTATACACGCGAAAGCAAAGAATCACAGAGCTACTGAGAGGGACCAGTATATTTGAAATACGTAAGGAGGCACTGTTCAGAGAAATAGAAAATATAGAACTTAAGCTTAAGAAATCATACAAGAGACAAGATTTTCAGGAAAAACTTAAAGCTGGAAAGGAAAATGAAAGAAACCCAAAATACTTCTCTTTTTGCCAAATCTAATGGAAAAACAACATCCAGTATTGGACCCCTGTTTAGATGAGATACTGAAGTCCCAGTACGACTCAGTGTTCAGAGTCGGCATTCTAAATTATTTCTTTTCATGACCAAGACCCAAAATTTGGTCATTCCAAAAATCTCTGATATTATCCTAAAACCACAAGACTTCGAAAAAGCAATTAATAACACGCCCATGCACTCTACCCCAGGCCCTGACTCGTGAAGCTCCGTGTTCAACAAGAACTGCAAGAAGCTCCCGTCACATGCCTTCAGAATTTTATGAAGAAGGAGCAGGGACACAGCGGTCATTCCACAGTCAAGAACAGACAGACATGGACATAGACATAGACATAGCCCCACTCCACAAAGGTGGCAGTAAAACAATTGCAAAAAACTGCAGACTGATAGCGCTAACGTCCCATATCACAAAAATTTTTGAAAGAATTCTAAGAGGTAAGGTTGCTAACCACCTAGATACCCGTCAATTACATAACTCAGGGCAACACGGGTTAAGAGCAGGTCGCTCCTGCTTTGGAGCATAAACAAAATACAGGTGTACTATACACAGACTGCGAAAGCCTTCGACAAATGCGACTACGGTGTAACAGCGAACAAAATGCGTGATAAAAGAATAAAAGGAAAAGTTGGAAGATGGATCTATAACTTCCTAACAAATAGAACACACAGAGTAATAGTAAACAGGATAAAGTCTGAGGCAGCTACAGTGAAAAATCTGTGTTCCTCTAGGTACAGTGTTTGCTCCCATCCTGTTCCTCTAGGTACAGTGTTTGCTCCCATCCTGTTCCTCTTCCTCATATCTGACATAGACAGAGACATTAGTCATAACTCCGAGTTTTCCTTTGTGGATGACTCCCGAACTGACATGACACTGACCTGCATCGAAGACACGGCACAACTCCAAACAGACATACCTGGAGTCTACCTAGAGGGCATTTCCGGGGATCAACGCCCCCGCAGCCCGGTCCATTACCAGGCCTCTTTGTGGATCAGGGCCTGATCAACGAAGCTGTTACTGCAGGCCACACGTAGTCCAGCATACGAACCCGGCTGATCTGGCACTGATTTTAGGTATCTGTCCAGCTCCCTCTTGAAGACAACCAGGGTCTCTTGGTTTTTTTCCCCTTATGGCTGGTGGAGGCTGTTGAACCAGTTTTGGGCCCCGGACACTTACTGTGTTTTCTCTTAGTGTACCAGTGGCTCTCTACTTTTCACTGGGGTATGTTACATCGCCTGCCAAACTTTTGCTTTCGTAGGAGTGATTTTTGTGAGCAGGTTAGGGACCAGTCCCTTCAGAATTTTCCAGGTGTAGATTATGATATATCTCTCTCGCCTGCACTCGAGTGAGTACAAGTCAAGTGCTTCCAGGCGCTCCCAGTAGTTAAGGTGTTTGATGGAACTTATACGTGCAGTATAGGTTCTCTGTACATTCTCTAGGTCTGCAATTTCACCTGCCTTGAATGGGGATGTTAATGTACAGCAGTGTCATCATTGGCTTGGCATTTCTTGTCTTGAATGTTCTCTTTATCCATCTTATCAGTTTCTTCGCAGACGTGATAGTGGCATTGTTGTGGTCCTTGAAGGTGAAGTCTTCGGACATTACCACACCCAGGTCCTTCACATTACTTTTCCGCTCTATTGTGTGATTGGAGTTTGTAGTATACTCAGTCCTAGTTATTATTTCCTCCAGTTTTCCATAACGGAATAGTTGGAATTTGTCTTCACTGAACATCATATTGTTTTCCGTTGCCCACTGGAAAACTTGGTTTATATATGTTCTTGGAGATTTGCCGTGTCCTCAATGGATAACACTCTCATGTAGATCCTAGTATAGTCTGCAAAGGATGATGTGGTGCTATGGTTTACATCTCTATGTCTGATATGAGAATGAGGAACAGAATAGGGGCGAATACTGTGCTTTGTGGAACAGAGCTCTTCACTATGGCAGCTTGCTGATTAACTCTGTTTACCACTACTCTTTGTGTTCGATTGGTTAGAAAGTTGAAGATCCATCTGCCTACTTTGCCAGTTATCCCAGTTACACCATGATCGCATTTGTCAAAGGCTTTTGCAAAATCGGTGCATACTACATCTGCATTCCTTTTGTTTTCCAGTGCATCTAAGTTGCACTGCATCTAGTTGCTAGAGGCAGTAGCGACCTGCTCTGAAACCATGTTGTCCTGGATTGTGCAATTTTGGAGAGTCCAAGAGGTGAGCAATCCTGGTTCTTATAACACTTTCAAAGAGTTTGTGATGCGGAACGTTTCAGCTGTTGGTCTATAGTTCTTAGCTATTGCTTTGCTGCCACCTATATGGAGTGGGGCTATATCCGTTGTGTTCAGTGACTCTGAAATCTCACCTGTGTCTATGCTCCTTCTCTATAGCATACTTAGGGCCCGTGAGAGAGGTTTCTTGCAGTTTTTAATAAACACAGAGTTTCATGAGTCTGGGCCTGGGGCTGAGTGCATGGGCATGTCGTCGATGGGTTTCTCAAAGTCTAGTGGAGTTAGGGTTATGTCAGAAATTTGGCATACATTGGCAGGGTTTTGAGGCTCATTTATGAAAAAATTGTTCGGATTGTCTGTCTTTAGACTGATTAGTGGCTCACTGAATACAGAGTCATATTGAGATTTCAGTATCTCACTCATTTCTTTTGCCTTGCTTTTACCATATGAAAAGAAATATTTCGAATTTCTTTCAATTTCACTAATTGATTTTAGCTCCTCTTGTCTCTCCTGGATGCTGTATGAGTCCTTTAACTTTAGCTCAGTATTTTCCACTTTCCTGGTTAGCACTTCCGCGTATCAGATAATCTGGCATTCTTGAGGAGCTCAGTAATTCTTCGCCTTTTCCTGTAGAGGGAGCGTCTCTCTCTCTCTCTCTCTCTCTCTCTCTCTCTCTCTCTCTTTCTCTCTCTCTCTTTCTCTCCAGTTTACTTCTCTTCTTTTTTCTTAGGGGAATATGCCTTGAACATAATTCAGCAACCAGGAAGTTGATCTTCTCAAGGCACTGGTTAGGGTCCATGTTATTTAAGATATCTTCCCAACATGTTTCATTACGACATAGTTTTACCTGGTCCCAGTTGATGTTTTTGTTGTTGAAGTTGTATTTGGTAAAGGTACCCTCATAGCTGTGTACATTTTGCTGATCAGGATTCCTGTGCATGTACGTTTGGAATTCGATTAGATTGTAATCAGAATTTGTTGTTTTTTATAATGTTATGTTTCTTACCAGGTCCTCATTATTTGTGAAAAGGTCTAGTGTGTTCTCTAGTCTTGTTGGTTCCACTATCTGCTGACTTAGGGTGTGTTTATTGCAGAGATTCAGCAGCTCATGTATGTGTGACTTTTCATCTGAGCTGCCTCCAGGGATTATTTCTGCTACAACATTGTTTACTGTATTCTTCCATTTTGTATATCTTAGATTAAAGTCACCAAGCAGCAAATGTTTGGGGATGGGGCTGGAAGGTTTTCCAGACAGGAGTCAATTTTTGTTAGAGATTCCTTGAAGTGTTGAGAAGTTGCATCTGGTGGCTTATGTACAAGTACTATGACTACGTTTTGGTTCTCAATTTTTATTGTTGGAACTTCAACTACATCATTTGTGGTGTTCAGTATCTCCATGCAAATGAGTGACTCTTTGACAAACAGGCCAACCCCCCCTTGTTGCTTGTTCTTTCTGTTGCATCAGAAAAGGTTGCACACAAGTATCCATATATCACTGTCAACGTAATCTTTTGTGTGGGTCTCTGTGAAGGCTGTAAACATTGCATTTGACTTTTCTAGAAGTCCACTTATGAAAGGTATTTTGTGGTGGTGGATGGCTTAATTAAGGCCCTGTATATTATCAAATGTAAATGAGGTTGTGTTGCATGTTTGTTGGGGGGATTTTGTTGTTGGCATCAGTAGCTGTGTGCCCGGAGGCGCCACTGGCTGCGCCTCCAGTCCGACAAGGCTCCAAGGTGGTGGACTATTTTGGTTATCTCTTTCCATTTTCTTTCTTCGTTTCCTACCACTAAAATATCATTTGGGGTGTTGTCATTACTACCATAACTATAAAGTTTTGTTTTACTGGGTGTGTGTCTCCTGGTCCCTTTTAGGTGGTATGTGGGGCAGTTGGTATTGTAACATTCTTTTTAAAGGACTGAAGAATGACACAACTCAGAGTGGAAGAATGCAAGAGGTAGAAGAACATTCTCTTTTAGACAGGAGGTCGCAGCATTTTTTGGGATGCTCAAAGTTGCATGTCCCATTTGTTTTACCTGATATTCCATGCTTACAGATGCCCAAAGCACAGAATTTGCACAATTTTGCTTTCAGTTCGGAATACTGGATGTATTCCTAATCTGTAGTTAAGAATACATCCTAATCTTTTAGTTCGGAATACTGGATGTATTCCTAATCTGTACAGATCCTAGAACTGCACTACAGTCCACCATAGCCAAACCAGAGACACAACCATCTGTTGTCATGAGGCCAACATTTTCCCTGGAAGATGACTCCTCTACTACATCTGTACTAGGGGCTATGGTTGTGGTGGTTGTAGAAGAGTCTTTAACCGAATCCAGATTTTCGCTATTGCTGGGGGCTGGGTCAGGGTCAGCCCTAGGGCTGGGGACCGAGCTAGCTGATTCTTTTGTTTCCTGTGTTTTTTTTCCAGTAGGTATCTGTTTATTTTTGGGCCAATTATTACTCTTTGTTTTCATGCTTGTTTATTAACCTCCAGAGTGCTTTCCTGATATCTGTCCATTAATGCAGATCCAGAAACACTTTTCTAGATGGATGTTGTTTTTGGATGCAGTATTTATTTTTGTACAGGTGACATGATGTTTTGAAGAGCAAAGGTTGCAGAAAACAATATGAAGTTCAATGAACAGAAATTTCAACTATTTAGATATGGAAAACTTGAGAAAATGAAAAATGCATCAGGGTATACAACAAATTCCAACCACACAATAGAGCGAGAAAAATAATGTGAAGGGCCTGGAGTGATAATGTCAGTGGACCTCACCTCAAAGACAACAACAATTTATTTTAAATTAATCTTTTAGGAAAATGATGGGATGGATAATGAGAACCTTCAGAACTAGGGAGACCAAGCCAATGATGACACACTTCAGTCGCTTGCTCTATCTAGGCTGGAATATTTCTGTACACTAACTGCCCCTTCAAAGGGAGGTGAACTTGCTGACCTGGAGAGTGTACAGAGAACTTTCATGGCACATATAAGTACAACAAAGCACCTATATTACTGGGGAAAAGTTGAAGTTCCTTGATTTGTATTTTCTGGAACAAGGCGAAAAGATACATGATAATAAAACACTTGGAAAATTTCCCAGAGGGATTAATACCAAACTTGCACATGAAAATCACTCTCTATGAAAGCAAAAGACTCGGCAGGAGATGCAACATTTCCCCAATGAAAAGCAGGAATGCTATGTGTACACTATGAGACAACACAATAAGTGTCAGGGGCCCAAGACTTCAGCTGCCTTCCAGCATACATAAGGGGGATTACCAATAGACTCTTGACTGTCTTCAAGAAGGAGCTGGACAAGCACCTAAAGTCAGTACCTGATCAGTCGGGCTGTGGTTCTTACGTCTGTTTATGTAATTCCTTAGAACACAGTTCTCCAAATTAGAATACTCTGGCAAAGAGAAAAGAATGCTAATGTCGACTGTTACAAAACCTCGGTTCATAAAAACTCAGTTCTAGCCAGTAAATCTCAACTCATGGTACCCTACCACCAAGGCACATTCAATCGTCTCAGCAAAGTGACCAATATAAACACGTTCTGTTCAAACAAAATATGGAATCTCTTTTCAAAGAAACACAGTCAACCACTATAGACACATCAGGAGTTTACCATATACCATGTAAAGACTGCAACTAAGCATACATAGAGCAGACAGGACGAAGAATGTAAACAGGGATCATCGATCACCAAAGGGCAATATATTATACACTGAAGAAAGTGAAGGAGCTAAGCTAAATACAGAGGCCCTAACAAACACCAGCAGTGCCCAGTATAAACTGACAGACCATTGAGCATAGGGACATCAGACAGAGAAGAGATTGAAGGAAGGAATGCTGCAATGGAGGCAACTAAATTAACTCAGGGGATGCAACGGGAAATGCAGTGGGAGGACGAAAGAGAGAGGTCAGTTTTTTGCTTACAGGCCCCAGGAAGTTGAAGGGGAAGCTTATGAAACAAGAAGACAGGAGGAGAAAAAAAAACGATTCAAAGTATTTTGAAAGCAAAAGGAGACAACGACATGACCCATTTGACAAATTTTCTGAGAATAGGATGGTTTGCAAGAGGGAAAAAACCGTCCAGTCAAAGTGATATTCAAGACAAAATCAGCTTGAAACAGGATCCTTCTGGGAAAAGCACTACTAAGGCACATACTGACGAACTGGAGGGTGTACCTCGACTGCAACAGAAGACAAGAACACATGAACTGAAAGAGATGGTACAAAGATGAAAGGAGGAAAGAGAGGCAAAGAGAGAGATGAGCTGGAGAACTCAGACTAAGGAGGAAGAGCAAATACAACCTCCCTCAGAACCACCTACAGAAGAACCTCAACCACAACAACCCCAATGCAACCAAACAATCTAATCCAAAACCCACACACTGTACTCACTGCCCCCACCCCCCTCATCACAAACTCCACTCACACAGCTACACCCCGAAGCTTCTCGCCATGTCTCCCACTCCCCCAACCCCCAATGTTCTCCCCAGACCACAGTTTAGAAAAGAAGTTGAAGGTTTGGTATACCAATGCAGATGGAGTAACAATAAAAATGTGAGAAGGGGCATGAAAGACTCAAGAATACGTCCCCAGACATCGCAACACTCACATAAACAAAACTCACCGGGATCATAACAGATGCAATCTTCTCACCCAGACATCGTATCTTAAGGAGGCATTGCACTTGAGGAAATGGAAGGAAACGACGAAGTGGGCGAAAGAACTACAAAGTAAGTACAATTCAATCTGGGGAACATAAGGCAGTCATAACAAAACCATACCACGGATGGGGTTAGAACCCGCGATCAGAGAGTCTCATACCACCCCGTGGTATGGTTTGTTTGCAGTCGTGTCATTACGATTTCGTGAGTCATGTTGACGGTTTTGAGGGGTCTAGAGCTAGAGATCGTCAGTCCATGCTAGCGGGAGATTCGCCTGTAAAAAATCTTGCATTTGTGGTCACAGTGGTGCCTATGCTAACTTTTCTATGGTGTAGAAATATACCTAGTTGGATGAATCTTATTGAAGCTAGCTGGCTCAATGGCTAATGCGACGGTCTAGAGTTTTGAGACTCTCTGATCACGGGTTCTAATACCACCCTTGGTATGGTTTGTTTGCAATCGTGTTATTACGACTTCGTGAGATAAGGTAGTCATTAAAGTGATGTACAAGCCGCCACAGAACTGCAGGAGGCCAAGAGAAAAATATGAAAAGAGCAACAGAGCAATGGTGGACACACTAGCTGAGGTGACCAGAAGAGCTCACACGGGTAAAGCAAAGTTACTAGTAATGGGTGATTTCAACCACAAGGAGAATTGACTGGGAAAACCTGGAGACCCGTATGGGTACCGAAACATGGAGAGCCAAGGTGATGGATGTGGTACTGGAAAACCTCATGCATCAACATGTAAAGGACACTAAGAGAGAGAGAGGGGGAGGGTAAACCAGCAAGACTGGACCTCTTATTCACCCTGAGTAGCTTGGACATCGAGGTCATCACTCATGAAAGGCCCCTCGGAGCTAGTGATCACGTGGTTCTGAGCTTTTTATACATAGAGTTACAAGTGGAGAGGGTAATGGGAGTAAGATGGGAAAAGCCAAACAAAAAAGGGGGTACTACACAGGCATGAGGATTTTTTTGCAGAAGGTTCAGTGGGAAAGAGAATTGATAGGAAAAACAGTTTACCTGGAGTTTACCTGAGAAAGTTCCGGGATCAATGCCCCTGCGGCCCGGTCAGTGACCAGGTCCTCATGGTGGATCAGGGCCTGATTAACCAGGCTGTTACTGCTGGCCACACGCAATCTAACGTACAAACCACAACCCGGCTGGTCAGGTACCGACTTTAGGTGCTTGTCTAGTGCCTGCTTGAAGACAGACAGGAATCTATTGGTAATCCCTCTAATGTATGCTGGGAGGCAGTTGAACAGTCTTGGGACCGTGACACTAACTGTGTTGTCTCTTAACGTGCTAGTGACACCCCTGCTTTTCATTGTGGGGATGTTGCATCGTCTGCCGAGTCATTTGCTTTCGTTGAGAGTGATTTTCCCTCTAGGATTTTCCAAGTGTATATAATCATGTATCTCTTCCGCCTGCGTTCCAGGGAATACAGGTTCAGGAACTTCAAGCACTCCCAGTAATTGAGGTGTTTTATCTCCGTTATGCGCGCCTTGAATGTTCTCTGTACATTTTCTAGGTCAGCAATTTCACCTGCCTTGAAAGGTGCTGTTAGGTGTGCAGCAATATTCCAGCCTATATAGAGCAAACTACCTGAAGTGTTTTCATCATGGGCTTGCATCCCTAGTTTTGAAGGTTCTCATTATCCATCCTGTCCATTTTTCTAGCAGATGTGAAATTTATACAATGTTATGGTCCTTGAAAGACAGATCCTTCCAACATGATCGCTCCCAGGTCTTTGACGTTAGTTTTTCTCGCTCTATTGTGAGGCTGGAATTTGTTTTATACTCCGATAAAATTTTAATTTCGTCATGTTAACCATATCGGAGTAATTGAAATTTCTCATCGTTGAACTTCACATTGTTTTCTGCAGCCCAATTAAGTTTTGGGTGAATATCCACCTGGAGTCTTGTAGTGTCTGCAATGGAAGACCCCTGTCATGCAAATTCAGGTGTCATCTGCAAAGGAAGACACGGTGCCGTGGCTGACATCCTTGTCAATGTCAGATATGAGGATGAGAAACAAGAAGGGAGCGAGTACTGTGCCTTGTGGAAAAAAGAGCTTTTCACCGTAGCCACCTAGACTTTACTCTGTTGACTACTACTCTTTGTGTTCTGTTTGTCAGGGAAAAAATAGATCCATCTACCAACTTTTCCTGTACGAAATGATGGACTATGTGACATCAAAATGCAAGGAGGCAGAGGACAGGTTTTTTTTCCAAGGATAACACAAATAATGGGTAGACCAGAACGAGCCCCTGGTTTTCCCAAAAGGTGTAGGGAGGTAAAAACTAAGTGTGCTAGTAAATGGAAAAGGTACAGAAGAAAAAGGTCCCAGGAAAATAAAGAGATTAGTCGGAGAGCCAAAACGAATATACATAGCTAAGGAGGGAGGCTCAGCGACAATACGAAAACGACATAGCATCGAGAACCAAATCTGATCCGAAGCTGTTGTATAGCCACATCAGGAAGACAATAGACAAGGACCAGATATCAGGCTGAGTGAAGAAGTTGGGGAGCTCACAAGAAATGACGAAGAAGTATGTGAGGATTTCAACTTGAGATTTAAGGAAGTATTTTACAATGGAGACAGAAAGGGCTCTGGGAAGGCAGAATGGTGGGGTTGACCAGCCAGGGATATTCCAATAAGTGCTGGAATAAAATACACACGACCGAAGAGGAGGGAAGAAGCTGCTAAGTGAACTTGATACCTCAAAAGTGGTGGGACCAGACATTATCTCTCCGTGGGTCATTAGAGAGGGCGCGGAGATGCTGTGTGTGTGTCACTAACAACATTTTTCAACACATCATTGATACTGGGCAACTACCTGAGGTACGGAAGACGGCAAATGTAGTCCCCATTTTTAAGAAAGTAGACAGACAGGAGGCACTGAACTACAGACCAGTGTCACTGACATGTATAGTATGGAAAGTCTAGAAGCAGAACAGCTTATAAACGAAAACTAGCATGGATTCAGGGAAGGAAAATCTTGTGTTCACAAGCCTTTTGGAATTTTATGACAAATAACGGAGGTAAGACACGAAAGAGAGGGGTGGGTAAATTGCATTTTCTTGGATTGCGAGAATTCCTTCGATAGTTCCTCACAAGAGATTAGTGCAAAAGCTAGAGGATCAGGCACACATAACAACAAGAGCACTGAAATGGACCAAAGAATACCTGACAGGGAGGCAACAATGAGTCATGGTATGTGACCAGGTGTCAGAGTTCCACAGGGGTCAGACCTAGGACCATGCTGTTTTTGGTATATGTGAATGACATGACAGAAGAGATAGACTCTGAAGTGTCCCTGTTTGCAGATGATAGAAGTTAATGAGGAGAATTTAATCAGATGAGGATCAGGCAGGACTACAACGAAGCTTTGAAAGGCTGGAATTCTGGTCCAGCAATTGGCTCCTTGAGTTTTATCCCGCCAAATGCAAGGTAATGAAGATCCGGGAAGGCAAAGAAGACCACAGACAGAGTATAGTCTAGGTGCCCAAAGGCTGCAAACCTCACTCAAGGGAAATGATCTTCGGGTGAATAATACCGGGCACGTCTCGTGAGGTGCACATCTACCAGATAACTGCTTCAGCATATAGGCACCTGGCAAACTTGAGAATAGCGTTCTGATACTTTAGTAAGGAATCGTTCAAGACTCTATACACCGTGTACGTCAGTTTGGAACCCACACCTGGTCAAGCTCGTGAAGAAATTAGAGAAAGTGCAAAGGTTTGCAACAAGACTAGTTCCAGAAGTAAGGGGAATATCCTACAAAGGAAGGTTAAAGGAAATCGGCTTGACGACACTGGAGGACAGGAGAATTAGGGTAGACATGATAATGACATACAAAATACTGCGAGGAATTAACATGGTGGACAGAGACAGGATTTTCCAGTAATGAGACATAGAAACAAGGGGTCACAATTGGAAATCAAAGACTCGTATGAGACAAAGGCCTGTTAGGAAGTATTTCTTTAGCCAAAGAGTTGTCAAGGAGTGATGTAGTGAAGGCAGGAACCATGCATAGTTTTAAGACGAGGTACGATAAAGCTCATGGAGTAGGGAGAGAGAACCCAGTAGCTATGAGTGAAGAGGTTGGGCCAGGAGGTATGGCTCAACCCCTTAAACCATAAATAGGTGAGTAAACTCAAGCTCTCAAATACACTTATTCACACCTATACACACTCATTTTAAACACTTACACTATCATTTATATACTTCTTCCAACAAACCGGTCATATCCCACCCAGGTAGGGTATACCTGGAGTATACCTGGAGAGGGTTTTGGGAGTTAACGCCCCAGCGGCTCGGTCTGAGACCAAGCCTCGTGGTGGATCAGGGTCTGATCAACCAGGCTGTTACTACTGGTGGCCCAGAAGGAAAGACAAAAGTTCCCCTTTTAAATTTGGTTATGTATAGAGAAGGTGTTACTAGCCGCTTGCTCCCGCCATTTTAGTCGCCTCTTACAGCACACATGGCTCACGGAGGAAGAATTTTGTTCCACTTCCCCATTTATACACAAGTCTTCAAAACATCATCCACATAAGACATAAATAACCCAACTCCTACTGCTAGTTTTTAAGGACCCTTAATATACTACAAACACACTAACATCTAACTCCATATCCTCGAATTAAGAACATCCTCTCACACTCAACTCATATACAATATTAAACCCGGATCAACATCAACTTACTCATTTTTCATCAGATTTTAATAGTAATGCCCCACATTTTCATAGAAATTCCCCTGTATCTTCTTGCAAGTGTCTCTCAGAGACATCCCTCCAACAGACGAAGTCTCTTATCATACATGCAACTCTACATCCAACTCCATCTTTAACATCTCAAACTCAACAACCAATTCACA
>NC_069444.1:3992872-4068073 GCF_026875155.1 Cherax quadricarinatus | reverse complement strand
TCATTCAGGCCCCTGTGGTCTCTTTACAATTCTCAAAAGCATTTTCATTATTAAAGTTATGGAAAAAAATAAGGTGTATATACAGTAAGAGATATACACCTGTCGGTGTGTATTTCCAGTGTACAGTTTGTAGCAGGTTATTATTATTATTATTATTATTATTATTATTATTATTATTATTATTATTATTATTATTATTATTATATATTAGCTACAACATAAAACACTTATATTTCACACAGTTATTAACAACTCATCTACCAATCATCGCCTGTCATACAACACTAATTGTTGACACGTGATTGTTCATAACCAAGTTACTGTTTACATATCTCCATGTGACCAACTGCACGTTATGTACTACATTATGTACTACATTATGTACTACATTATGTACTACATGTTGTACAACATACATTATGTACTACATGTTGTACAACATACATTATGTACTACATGTTGTACAACATACATTATGTACTACATGTTGTACAACATACATTATGTACTACATGTTGTACAACATACATTATGTACTACATGTTGTACAACATACATTATGTACTACATGTTGTACAACATACATTATGTACTACATGTTGTACAACATACATTATGTACTACATGTTGTACAACATACATTATGTACTACATGTTGTACTACATACATTATGTACTACATGTTGTACAACATACATTGACATTAATCCGTCTAACAAGCACAATGTTCAATAATAATTATCACGTCTACCTCGTGCAGTTAGACTGCCCACCTGTGAAGCTGCTGGAAAGTGGGTCTACTGCGAGGTGCCGGGGAGACTATGTTGTCTGGTCCTCCACACGCCAGCCTACTCAGCTCTTGCTGCGCCTGCACCATCTCCGACAACCTTGCCTCTGCCTCCAGCACCACCACCTGCAACACAAACACTTGACAACACTGATGTGTGTAAGGTTTTGGTGATCATATCTTAGGTACTGGTGGTGGACATGTCTTAGTTGGAGCTGATCATGTCTTAAGTGATCATGTCATAAGTGTTTATGTCTTAGATTTTGGTTGTCATGTCTTAGGGGGCCGTGTGTCAAAAAATTTTAGCTCTTTTGTTTACCGTCCGATTTTCTACAGTTTTGGTGCAAAAGACAAAGTGTTTTCACTCTTTCTTGAAAATATTTATCAAAAATATACCTCAAACAACAACTGAGAAAAGACTGAAAAAGGACTGATTTACTGAAAATGCCCTTGTGGCCAAATTTATTCCTATATGGGACCACGTATGGTTGTTTGGACACTTGGTGCCGAGAGAACAATGTTAATACGAATTCCTCATGGATTAGTTTCCTCTAAATATCTTATTTTTATTTCACAAAAAATAAAGTTTGTTAGTTCTTGGAATGTTGCAAAAAATCTGCCCTTTACTCCCACATATATCCCAAAATAATTGGAATATTTCCCAAAATATTCCACCAGTAAATTGAGAAATTATTATTTTACAGTTTCTGTGAATATTATTCCATTTAATTAAGTAATAAAGGAAGAATTTTGGCCATTAGGTGAATAAGTTACTTCCGAGATATTGGCTTGGAGCGCCGGCCGGACCCCCGTCTCAAAAAAAAATAAAATTTTTTCGCGAAAATCGCGTTTGTTTGGGTGTATTTCTTAGTAAATTGATGTTTTAGTGCAGTTATCCTCTTCAAAACACCGTTTTCTCTTAGTCAGAGACCAAAGAATACGACATGAGAGGACTCACTCATTTATATCGTAATATTCCCGATGGTCTCTCGCCATATTATGGCTTATTTTATTCAGTCTGGAGTATATAACATGTTTGTATGTTATTTATAGTGTTTATTATATCATATTAGATCAATTCTGATAGATAAATAAACCGTAGAGTTGATATATAAGCTGATATAAGAGTAACAATGAAGTAATTTCTCCTGGCACTCTCTGGAGCGGGAACACTGCCGAGTGTTCCCATATGGTGCCTGGTTGGCTCTAAGTCTACGGATAAGCTCTGCCTACTGTTTTATGATGCCAAATAGTCAGTTATTATATTAGAAAGAATAATGCAAGAAAAAGAGATTAAAAACAAGGAAAAAATTCAAAAATATATGAGCTGAGAGCAGACGCGCTACCCACATCGCCGTCACCATACCTGATATAAATGACTATAATTTCTTGTAGAAACGTCGTAGAACATTGATTCTGGTACCATTGTATTGCCAAAGAGTTAAGCTATTTTTCGCTTTAAATAACTCAATTTCCATAATTTTTCGATTTTTTTTTTGACAGCGCGCGGAAACATGGATCAAGGCCCCCTTAGTTTTTGTGTTCATGTTGTAAATCTTGGCGACTGAGTAAACTTTTGTTTTGAGTTTGTAGTTTGGTGGTTGAAATGTAATTTCAGTTAATGAAATGTATGATTGAGAATGTAATTTGGTTGTTGAGTTTGAGATGTTAAAGATGGAGTTGGATGTAGAGTTGCATGTATGATAAGAGACTTCGTCTGTTGGAGGGATGTCTCTGAGAGACACTTGCAAGAAGATACAGGGGAATTTCTATGAAAATGTGGGGCATTACTATTAAAATCTGATGAAAAATGAGTAAGTTGATGTTGATCCGGGTTTAATATTGTATATGAGTTGAGTGTGAGAGGATGTTCTTAATTCGAGGATATGGAGTTAGATGTTAGTTGTGCTTTGTGTATATTAAGGGTCCTTAAAACAACTAGCAGTAGGAGTTGGGTTTATTTATGTTTATGTGGATGATGTTTGAAGACTGTGTATATAAAATGGGGCCAAGGAAAAATTCTTCCTCCGTTGAGCCATTCTGTGTGGTTGTAAGAGGCGACATAAAATGGCGGGATGAAGCAAGTCGGCTAGGTAACACATTCTCTATACATAAACCAAATTTAAAAGGGGAACTTTTGTCTTTCCTTCTGGGCCAACCAGTAGTAAACAAGCCCCTGGTTTGATCAGACCCTGATCCACACGAGGCTTGGTCTCAGACCGAGACTCGGGGGCGTTAACTCCCAAAACCCTCTCCAGGTAAACTCCAGGTATACCCTACCTGCGTGTGGATATGACCGGTTTGTTGGAAAAAAGAAGTATATAATGATAGTGTAAAGTGTTTAAAATGAGTGTGTATAGGTGTGAATAAGATGTATTTGAGAGCTTGGAGTGTACATCACTTATTTATTGGTTTAAGGGGTTGAGCCGATACCTCCTGCCCAACTCTTCCACTCATAGCTACTGGGTTCTCTCTCCCTCTCCATGAGCTTTATCGTACCTCGTCTTAAAACTATGCATGGTTCCGGCCTTCACTGACATCCACTCCTTGACAATCTTTGGCTAAGAAAATACTTCCTAAAGGCCTTTGTCTCATACGAGTCTTTGATTTCCAATTGTGGCCCCTTGTTTCTATGTCTCATTACTGGAAAATCCTTGTCTCTGTCCACCATGTTAATCCTCGAGTATTTTGTATGTCATTATCATGTCTCCCCTAATTTCTGGTCCTCCATGTGTCGTCAAGTCCGATTTCCTTTATCCCTTCCTTTGTAGGATATTCCCTTAATTCTGAGAACTAGTCTTGTTGCAAACCTTGCTATTCTCTAATTTCTTCACGAGCTTGACCAGGTGTGGTTCCCAAACTGAGTACCGGTGTATAGAAGTCTTGAACGATTCCTTACTTAAGTATCAGAAACGCTATTCTCAAGTTTGCCCAGGTGGCACCTATATGTGAAGCAGTTATCTGGTTAGATGTGCACCTCACGTGACGTGCCCGGTATTATTCACCCGAAGATCATTTCCCTTGAGTGAGGTTTGCAGCCTTTGGGCACCTAGACTATACTCTGTCTGTGGTCTTCTTTGCCTTCCCGGATCTTCATTACCTTGCATTTGGCGGGATAAAACTCAAGGAGCCAATTGCTGGACCAGAATTCCAGCCTTTCAAAGTTTCGTTGTAGTCCTGCCTGATCCTCATCTGATTAAATTCTCCTCATTAACTTCATATCATCTGCAAACAGGGACACTTCAGAGTCTATCTCTTCTGTCATGTCATTCACATATACCAAAAACAGCAATGGTCCTAGGTCTGACCCCTGTGGAACTCTGACACCTGGTCACATACCATGACTCATTGTTGCCTCCCTGTCAGGTATTCTTTGGTCCATTTCAGTGCTCTTGTTGTTATGTGTGCCTGATCCTCTAGCTTTTGCACTAATCTCTTGTGAGGAACTATCGAAGGAATTCTCGCAATCCAAGAAAATGCAATTTACCCACCCCTCTCTTTCGTGTCTTACCTCCGTTATTTGTCATAAAATTCCAAAAGGCTTGTGACACAAGATTTTCCTTCCCTGAATCCATGCTAGTTTTCGTTTATAAGCTGTTCTGTTCTAGACTTTCCATACTATACATGTCAGTGACACTGGTCTGTAGTTCAGTGCCTCCTGTCTGTCTACTTTCTTAAAAATGGGGACTACATTTGCCGTCTTCCGTACCTCAGGTAGTTGCCCAGTATCAATGATGTGTTGAAAAATGTTGTTAGTGACACACACACAGCATCTCCGCGCCCTCTCTAATGACCCACGGAGAGATAATGTCTGGTCCCACCACTTTTGAGGTATCAAGTTCACTTAGCAGCTTCTTCACCTCCTCTTCGGTCGTGTGTATTTTATCCAGCACTTATTGGAATATCCCTGGCTGGTCAACCCCACCATTCTGCCTTCCCAGAGCCCTTTCTGTTTCCATTGTAAATACTTCCTTAAATCTCAAGTTGAACTCCTCACATACTTCTTCGTCATTTCTTGTGAGCTCCCCAACTTCTTCACTCAGCCTGATATCTGGTCCTTGTCTATTGTCTTCCTGATGTGGCTATACAACAGCTTCGGATCAGATTTGGTTCTCGATGCTATGTCGTTTTCGTATTGTCGCTGAGCCTCCCTCCTTAGCTATGTATATTCGTTTTGGCTCTCCGACTAATCTCTTTATTTTCCTGGGACCTTTTTCTTCTGTACCTTTTCCATTTACTAGCACACTTAGTTTTTACCTCCCTACACCTTTGGGAAAACCAGGGGCTCGTTCTGGTCTACCCATTATTTGTGTTATCCTTGGAAACAAACCTGTCCTCTGCCTCCTTGCATTTTGATGTCACATAGTCCATCATTTCGTACAGGAAAAGTTGGTAGATGGATCTATAATTTCCTGACAAACAGAACACAAAGAGTAGTAGTCAACAGAGTAAAGTCTGAGGTGGCTACGGTGAAAAGCTCTGTTCCACAAGGCACAGTACTCGCTCCCATCTTGTTTCTCATCCTCATATCTGACATAGACAAGGATGTCAGCCACAGCACCGTGTCTTCCTTTGCAGATGACACCTGAATTTGCATGACAGTGTCTTCCATTGCAGACACTACAAGACTCCAGGTGGATATCAACCAAATCTTTAATTGGGCTGCAGAAAACAATGTGAAGTTCAACGATGAGAAATTTCAATTACTCCGATATGGTAAACATGACGAAATTAAAATTTTATCGGAGTGTAAAACAAATTCCAGCCTCACAATAGAGCGAGAAACTAACGTCAAAGACCTGGGAGCGATCATGTTGGAGGATCTCGTCTTCAAGGACCATAACATTGTATCAATCACATCTGCTAGAAAAATGACAGGATGGATAATGAGAACCTTCAAAACTAGGGATGCCAAGCCCATGATGAAACACTTCAGGTAGTTTGCTTTATATAGGCTGGAATATTGCTGCACACTAACAGCACCTTTCAAGGCAGGTGAAATTGCTGACCTAGAAAATGTGCAGAGAACCTTCACGGCGCGCATAACGGAGATAAAACACCTCAATTACTGGGAGTGCTTAAAGTTCCTGAACCTGTATTCCCTGGAACTCAGGCGGAAGAGATACATGATTATATACACTTGGAAAATCCTAGAGGGAAAATCACTCTCAACGAAAGCAAATGACTCTGCAGACGATGCAACATCCCCACAATGAAAAGCAGGGGTGTCACTAGCACGTTAAGAGACAACACAGTTAGTGTCACGGTCCCAAGACTGTTCAACTGCCTGCCAGCATACATTAGAGAGATTACCAATAGATTCCTGGCTGTCTTCAAGCAGGCACTAGACAAGCACCTAAAGTCGGTACCTGACCAGCCGGGTTGTGGTTTGTACGTTAGATTGCGTGTGGCCAGCAGTAACAGCCTGGTTAATCAGGCCCTGATCCACCATGAGGCCTGGTCACTGACCGGGCCGCAGGGGCATTGATCCCCGGAACTTTCTCCAGGTAAACTCCAGGTAAACTGTTTTTCCTATCAATTCTCTTTCCCACTGAACCTTCTGCAAAAAATTCCTCATGCCTGTGTAGTACCCCCTTTTTTGTTTGGCTTTTCCCATCTTACTCCCATTACCCTTTCCACTTGTAACTCTGTATAAAAAGCTCAAAACCACGTGATCACTAGCTCCGAGGGGCCTTTCATGAGTGATGACCTCGATGTCCAAGCTACTCAGGGTGAATAAGAGGTCCAGTCTTGCTGGTTTACCCTCCCCTCTCTCTCTCTCTTAGTGTCCTTTACATGTTGATGCATGAGGTTTTCCAGTACCACATCCATCACCTTGGCTCTCCATGTTTCGGTACCCATACGGGGCTCCAGGTTTTCACAGCCAATCCTCCTTGTGGTTGAAATCACCCATTACTAGTAACTTTGCTTTACCCGTGTGAGCTCTTCTGGTCACCTCAGCTAGTGTGTCCACCATTGCTCTGTTGCTCTTTTCATATTCTTCTCTTGGCCTCCTGCAGTTCTGTGGCGGCTTGTACATCACTTTAATGACTACCTTATCTCACGAAGTCGTAATGACACGATTGCAAACAAACCATACCAAGGGTGGTGTTAGAACCCGCGATCAGAGAGTCTCAAAACTTTAGACCGTCGCATTAGCCATAGAGCCAGCTAGCTTCAATAAGATTCATCCAACTAGGTATATTTCTACACCTGGTGGCTAAAGCTCCTGCTTCACACACGGAGGGCCCGGGTTCGATTCCCGGCGGGTGGAAACATTTCGACACGTTTCCTTACACCTGTTGTCCTGTTCACCTAGCAGCAAATAGGTACCTGGGTGTTAGTCGACTGGTGTGGGTCGCATCCTGGGGGACAAGATTAAGGATCCCAATGGAAATAAGTTAGACAGTCCTCGATGACGCACTGACTTTCTTGGGTTATCCTGGGTGGCTAACCCCCCGGGGTTAAAAATCCGAACGAAATCTTATCTCTTATCTTAACCACTGTGACCACAAATGCAAGATTTTTTGCAGGCGAATCTCCCGCTAGCATGGACTGACGATCTCTAGCTCTAGACCCCTCAAAGCCGTCAACATGACTCACGAAATCGTAATGACACGACTGCAAACAAACCATACCACGGGGTGGTATGAGACTCTCTGATCGCGGGTTCTAACCCCATCCGTGGTATGGTTTTGTTATGACTGCCTTATGTTTCCCAGATTGAATTGTACTTACTTTGTAGTTCTTTCGCCCACTTCGTCGTTTCCTTCCATTTCCTCAAGTGCAATGCCTCCTTAAGATACAATGTCTGGGTGAGAAGATTGCATCTGTTATGATCCCGGTGAGTTTTGTTTATGTGAGTGTTGTGATGTCTGGGGACGTATTCTTGAGTCTTTCATGCCCCTTCTCACATTTTTATTGTTACTCCATCTGCATTGGTATACCAAACCTTCAACTTCTTTTCTAAACTGCGGTCTGGGGAGAACATTGGGGGTTGGGGGAGTGGGAGACATGGCGAGAAGCTTCGGGGTGTAGCTGTGTGAGTGGAGTTTGTGATGAGGGGGGTGGGGGCAGTGAGTACAGTGTGTGGGTTTTGGATAAGATTGTTTGGTTGCATTGGGGTTGTTGTGGTTGAGGTTCTTCTGTAGGTGGTTCTGAGGGAGGTTGTATTTGCTCTTCCTCCTTAGTCTGAGTTCTCCAGCTCATCTCTCTCTTTGCCTCTCTTTCCTCCTTTCATCTTTGTACCATCTCTTTCAGTTCATGTGTTCTTGTCTTCTGTTGCAGTCGAGGTACACCCTCCAGTTCGTCAGTATGTGCCTTAGTAGTGCTTTTCCCAGAAGGATCCTGTTTCAAGCTGATTCTGTCTTGAATGTCACTTTGACTGGACGTTTTTTTTCCTCTTGCAAACCACCCTATTCTCAGAAAATTTGTCAATTGGGTCATGTCGTTGTCTCCTTTTGCTTTCAAAATACTTTGAATCGTTTTTTTTCTCCTCCTATCTTCTTGTTTCATAAGCTTCCCCTTCAACTTCCTGGGGCCTGTAAGCAAAAAACTGGCCTCTCTCTTTCGTCCTCCCACTGCATTTCCCGTTGCATCCCCTGAGTTAATTTAGTTGCCTCCATTGCAGCATTCCTTCCTTCAATCTCTTCTCTGTCTGATGTCCCTGTGCTCAGTGGTCTGTCAGTTTATACTGGGCACTGCTGGTGTTTGTTAGGGCCTCTGTATTTAGCTTAGCTCCTTCACTTTCTTCAGTGTATAATATATTGCCCTTTGGTGATCGATGATCCCTGTGGACATTCTTCGTCCTGTCTGCTCTATGTATGCTTAGTTGCAGTCTTTACATGGTATATGGTAAACTCCTGATGTGTCTATAGTGGTTGACTGTGTTTCTTTGAAAAGAGATTCCATATTTTGTTTGAACAGAACGTGTTTATATTGGTCACTTTGCTGAGACGATTGAATGTGCCTTGGTGGTAGGGTACCATGAGTTGAGATTTACTGGCTAGAACTGAGTTTTTATGAACCGAGGTTTTGTAACAGTCGACATTAGCATTCTTTTCACTTTACCAGAGTATTCTAATTTGGCGAACTGTGTTCTAAGGAATTACATAAACAGACGTAAGAACCACAGCCCGACTGATCAGGTACTGACTTTAGGTGCTTGTCCAGCTCCTTCTTGAAGATAGCCAAGGGTCTATTGGTAATCCCCCTTATGTATGCTGGAAGGCAGCTGAAGTCTTGGGCCCCTGACACTTATTGTGTTGTCTCATAGTGTACACATAACATTCCTGCTTTTCATTGGGGAAATGTTGCATCTCCTGCCGAGTCTTTTACTTTCATAGAGAGTGATTTTCATGTGCAAGTTTGGTATTAATCCCTCTAGGATTTTCCAAGTGTATATTATCATGTATCTTTCTCGCCTGTGTTCCAGAAAATACAAATCAAGGAACTTCAACTGTTCCCAGTAATATAGGTGCTTTATTGTACTTATATGTGCCATGAAAGTTCTCTGTACACTCTCCAGGTCAGCAAGTTCACCTGCCTTGAAGGGGCAGTTAGTGTACAGCAATATTCCAGCCTAGATAGAGCAAGCGACCTGAAGTGTGTCATCATCGGCTTGGTGTCCCTAGTTCTGAAGGTTCTCATTATCCATCCCATCATTTTCCTAGAAGATTAAGTAGATAAATTGTTGTTGTCTTTGAAGGTGAGGTCCACTGACATTATCACTCCAGGCCCTTCACATTAGTTTCTCGCTCTATTGTGTGGTTGGAATTTGTTGTATACCCTGATGCATTTTTAATTTTCTCAAGTTTTCCATATCTAAATAGTTGAAATTTCTGTTCATTGAACTTCATATTGTTTTCTGCAACCTTTGCTCTTCAAAACATCATGTCACCTGTACAAAAATAAATACTGCATCCAAAAACAACATCCATCTAGAAAAGTGTTTCTGGATCTGCATTAATGGACAGATATCAGGAAAGCACTCTGGAGGTTAATAAACAAGCATGAAAACAAAGAGTAATAATTGGCCCAAAAATAAACAGATACCTTTCTGGAAAAAAAAAAAACAGGAAACAAAAGAATCAGCTAGCTCGGTCCCCAGCCCTAGGGCTGACCCTGACCCAGCCCCCAGCAATAGTGAAAATCTGGATTCGGTTAAAGACTTCTACAGCCACCACAACCATAGCCCCTAGTACAGATGTAGTAGAGGAGTCATCTTCCAGGGAAAATGTTGGCCTCATGACAACGGATGGTTGTGTCTCTGGTTTGGCTATGGAGGACTGTAGTGCAGTTCTAGGATCTGTACAGATTAGGAATACATCCAGTATTCCGAACTAAAAGATTAGGATGTATTCTTAACTACAGATTAGGAATACATCCAGTATTCCTAACTGAAAGCAAAATTGTGCAAATTCTGTGCTTTGGGCATCTGTAAGCATGGAATATCAGGTTAAAACAAATGGGACATGCAAAATTTGAGCATCCCCAAAAAAATGCTGCGACCTCCTGTCTAAAAGAGAATGTTCTTCTACCTCTTGCATTCTTCCACTCTGAGTTGTGTCATTCTTCAGTCCTCTAAAAAGAATGTTACAATACCAACTGCCCCACATACCACCTAAAAGGGACCAGGAGACACACACCCAGTAAAACAAAACTTTATAGTTATGGTAGTAATGACAACACCCCAAATGATATTTTAGTGGTAGGAAACGAAGAAAGAAAATGGAAAGAGATAACCAAAATAGTTCACCACCTTGGAGCCTCGTCGGACTGGAGGCGCAGCCAGTGGCGCCTCCGGGCACACAGCTACTGATGTCAACAACAAAATCCCCCCAACAAACATGCAACACAACCTCATTTACATTTGATAATATACAGGGCCTTAAGCCATCCACCACCACAAAATACCTTTCATTAGTGGACTTCTAGAAAAGTCAAATGCAATGTTTACAGCCTTCACAGAGACCCACACAAAAGATTACTTTGACAGTGATATATGGATACTTGTGTGCAACCTTTTCTGATGCGACAGAAAGAACAAGCAACAAGGGGGGGTTGGCCTGTTTGTCAAAGAGTCGCTCATTTGCACGGAGATACTGAACACCACAAATGATGTAGTTGAAGTTCCAACAATAAAAATTGAGAACCAAAACTTAGTCATAGTACTTGTACATAAGCCACCAGATGCAACTTCTCAACACTTCAAGGAATGGCTAACAAAAATTGACTCCTGTCTGGAAAACCTTCCAGCCCCATCCCCAAACATTTTGCTGCTTGGTGACTTTAATCTAAGATATACAAAATGGAAGAATACAGTAAACAATGTTGTAGCAGAAATAATCCCTGGATGCAGCTCAGATGAAAAGTCACACATACATGAGCTGCTGAATCTCTGCAATAAGCACACCCTAAGTCAGCAGATAGTGGAGCCAACAAGACGTAGAGAACACACTAGACCTTTTCACAAATAATGAGGACCTGGTAAGAAACATAACATTATAAAAAACAACAAATTCTGATTACAATCTAATCGAATTCCAGACGTACATGCACAGGAATCCTGATCAGCAAAATGTACACAGCTATGAGGGTACCTTTACCAAATACAACTTCAACAACAAAAACATCAACTGGGACCAGGTAAATTATGTCGTAAATGAAACATGTTGGGAAGATATCTTAAATAACATGGACCCTAACCAGTGCCTTGAGAAGATCAACTTCCTGGTTGCTGAATTATGTTCAAGGCATATTCCCCTAAGAAAAAAGAAGAGAAGTAAACAAGTAAACTGGAGAGAAAGAGAGAGAGAGAGAGAGAGAGAGAGAGAGAGAGAGAGAGAGAGAGAGAGAGAGAGAGAGAGAGAGAGAGAGAGAGAGAGAGAGAGAGACGCTCCCTCTACAGGAAAAGGCGAAGAATTACTGAGCTCCTCAAGAATGCCAGATTATCTGATACACGGAAGGAAGTGCTAACCAGGAAAGTGGAAAATATTGAGCTAAAGTTAAAGGACTCATACAGCATCCAGGAGAGACAAGAGGAGCTAAAATCAATTAGTGAAATTGAAAGAAATTCGAAATATTTCTTTTCATATGGTAAAAGCAAGGCAAAAACCACTTCTAGTATAGGGCCCCTGCTCAGACAAGACGGATCCTACACAGACGACAACTAAGAAATGAGTGAGATACTGAAATCTCAATATGACTCTGTATTCAGTGAGCCACTAATCAGTCTAAAGACAGACAATCCGAACAATTTTTTCATGAATGAGCCTCAAAACCCTGCCAATGTATGCCAAATTTCTGACTTAACCCTAACTCCACTAGACTTTGAGAAACCCATCGACGACATGCCCATGCACTCAGCCCCAGGCCCAGACTCATGAAACTCTGTGTTTATTAAAAACTGCAAGAAACCTCTCTCACGGGCCCTAAGTATGCTATAGAGAAGGAGCATAGACACAGGTGAGATTCCAGAGTCACTGAACACAACGGATATAGCCCCACTCCATAAAGGTGGCAGCAAAGCAATAGCTAAGAACTATAGATCAACAGCTGAAACGTTCCGCATCATAAAATCTTTGAAAGTGTTATAAGAACCAGGATTGCTCACCTCTTGGACTCTCCAAAATTGCACAATCCAGGACAACATGGTTTCAGAGCAGGTCGCTACTGCCTCTAGCAACTAGATGCAGTGCAACTTAGATGCACTGGAAAACAAAAGGAATGCAGATGTAGTATGCACCGATTTTGCAAAAGCCTTTGACAAGTGCGATCATGGTGTAACTGGGATAACTGGCAAAGTAGGCAGATGGATCTTCAACTTTCTAACCAATCGAACACAAAGAGTAGTGGTAAACAGAGTTAATCAGCAAGCTGCCATAGTGAAGAGCTCTGTTCCACAAAGCACAGTATTCGCCCCTATTCTGTTCCTCATTCTCATATCAGGCATAGAGATGTAAACCATAGCACCACATCGTCCTTTGCAGACTATACTAGGATCTACATGAGAGTGTCATCCATTGAGGACACGGCAAATCTCCAAGAAGATATGTAAACCAAGTTTTCCAGTGGACAACGGAAAACAATATGATGTTCAGTGAAGACAAATTCCAACTATTCCGTTATGGAAAACTGGAGGAAATAATAACTAGGACTGAGTATACTACAAACTCCAATCACACAATAGAGCGGAAAAGTAATGTGAAGGACCTGGGTGTGGTAATGTCCGAAGACTTCACCTTCAAGGACCACAACAATGCCACTATCACGTCTGCGAAGAAACTGATAAGATGGATAAAGAGAACATTCAAGACAAGAAATGCCAAGCCAATGATGACACTGCTGTACATTAACATCCCCATTCAAGGCAGGTGAAATTGCAGACCTAGAGAATGTACAGAGAACCTTTACTGCACGTATAAGTTCCATCAAACACCTTAACTACTGGGAGCGCCTGGAAGCAATTGACTTGTACTCACTCGAGTGCAGGCGAGAGAGATATATTATAATCTACACCTGGAAAATTCTGAAGGGACTGGTCCCTAACCTGCTCACAAAAATCACTCCCTACGAAAGCAAAAGATTTGGCAGGCGATGTAACATACCCCCAGTGAAAAGTAGAGGAGCCACTGGTACACTAAGAGAAAACACAATAAGTGTCCGGGGCCCAAAACTGTTCAACAGCCTCCCACCAGCCATAAGGGGAATATACCAAGAGACCCCTGGTTGTCTTCAAGAGGGAGCTGGACAGATACCTAAAATCAGTGCCAGATCAGCCGGGTTCGTATGCTGGACTACGTGTGGCCTGCAGTAACAGCTTCGTTGATCAGGCCCTGATCCACAAAGAGGCCTGGTCATGGACCGGGCCGCGGGGGCGTTGATCCCGGGAAATGCCCTCTAGGTAGACTCCAGGTATGTCCGTTTGGAGTTGTGCCGTGTCTTCGATGCAGGTCAGTGTCATGTCAGTTCGGGAGTCATCCGCAAAGGAAAACTCGGAGTTATGACTAATGTCTCTGTCTATGTCAGATATGAGGAAGAGGAACAGGATGGGAGCAAACACTGTACCTAGAGGAACACAGATTTTTCACTGTAGCTGCCTCAGACTTTATTCTGTTTACTATTACTCTGTATGTTCTATTTGTTAGGAAGTTATAGATCCATCTTCCAACTTTTCCTTTTATTCTTTTATCATGCATTTTGTTCGCTGTTACACCGTGGTCGCATTTGTCGAAGGCTTTCGCAGTCTGTGTATAGTACACCTGTATTTTGTTTATGCTCCAAAGCAGGAGCGACCTGCTCTTAACCCGTGTTGCCCTGAGTTATGTAATTGACGGGTATCTAGGTGGTTAGCAACCTTACCCCTTAGAATTCTTTCAAAAATTTTTGTGATATGGGACGTTAGCGCTATCAGTCTGCAGTTTTTTGCAATTGTTTTACTGCCACCTTTGTGGAGTGGGGCTATGTCTATGTCTATGTCCATGTCTGTCTGTTCTTGACTGTGGGATGACCGCTGTGTCCCTGTTCCTTCTTCATAAAATCCTGAAGGCATGTGACGGGAGCTTCTTGCAGTTCTTGTTGAACACGGAGCTTCACGAGTCAGGGCCTGGGGTAGAGTGCATGGGCGTGTTATTAATTGCTTTTTCGAAGTCTTGTGGTTTTAGGATAATATCAGAGATTTTTGGAATGACCAAATTTTGGGTCTTGGTCATGAAAAAAAATAATTTAGAATGCCGACCCTGAACACTGAGTCGTACTGGGACTTCAGTATCTCATCTAAACAGGGGTCCAATACTGGATGTTGTTTTTCCATTAGATTTGGCAAAAAGAGAAGTATTTTGTTTTTTTTTTCATTTTCCTTTCCAGCTTTAAGTTTTTCCTGAAAATCTTGTCTCTTGTAAGATTTCTTAAGCTTAAGTTCTATATTTTCTATTTCTCTGACCAGTGCCTCCTTACGTATTTCAAATATACTGGTCCCTTCTCTTTCTCTTTCTTAATAGAATGTGCCTTGAGCAGACCTCAAATGCCACAGAGTTTATTTTTTCTAGGCAAATGTTCAGATCTGTGTTGTTTAGGATATCTTCCCAGTTTGTTTAATTTAGGACATTGTTGACTTGTTCCCTTGGTATGTTTTTGTTATTGAAGTAGAATTTTGTGAAGGCATCCTTATAAATGATCACATTTTGCTGGTCAGGAGTTCTGTACCTCTATTATGTTGTGATCAGAGTGTATTGTCTTTGATACAGTTGTATAACGTATCAGATCGTCATTGTTAGTGAAGATGAGGTCCAGCGTATTTTTTTTAGTCCTGTTGGCTTTATTATTTGCTTTTTTAAGATGAATTTTTTGGGCAGAGTTAAAAAGGTCGGGTGTGTGTGTGTGTGAATTTTCATCTGGGCTGCCTCCTGGGTGATCTCTGATAAAATATTATTTGCTACACTCCTCAGTTTTAGGTGTCTCAAGCTGGAGCTGGAAATTTTCCAGACAGTCGTAAAATTTCAAAAGCTTTTTCCTGGAATTGCTGGAAATTTTGCATCCGGGGGCTTGTAGACAACCACAATTACAAGGTTTGGTTTTCTATCGTTACCACCAAAACTTCAACTACATCATTTGAGGTGTTTAGTAGTTCTGAGCAAAAGATCGACTCTATGACGTACAACCCCCCCCCCCTCCACCTTGTTGCTTGTTTAGTCTGTCGCATATTAATAACCATTAACCTGGGATCCCTATTTCATTGCATTTGATATCCATCCTAAAATCATTTATTTCAAGCAAATTCTGCTAAATATATGATACATTAATTTTCATACATTTATTATTACTAAACATCAATGATGAACATTTTTTCTTTATGTTCAGATTGATATTCGTAGATTAATTGGGATAAAATTACTTAAACTCTGCTTATTTTTCAGAAATGGAATTTACCTCTTTACCTAAACTCGGCAGTTTTAGCATATTTGGCATTACATGTATATTATATGGTAAAAAATTTTTGGGTAGCCAATAGCTCACCTGGCGAGTAACAACGGTAAAATCAGAGAATTATGCTGGTGACAAATAAACTTGGTTTCAGTTACCTGGTATTTGTGTAATTCCTGTTGCCACAGTTTCTCTTGTTTTCTCCTGTTGGCCAACACAATCTCCAGCTCCCGTTGCCACAATCCACACTTCCTCCCGTTCCGACAGCCTGTTTAAGAACATCGATTTAGAAACTGTGTTGACAATCTAAAAGGCCTTCCAGAGACTTCACTTTCAACGCCATTGCTGGGCGACGTGTGTGTGTGTGTTGTGTGTGTGGTGTGTGTGTGTGTGTGTGTGTGGGGTGTGTGTGTGTGTGTGTGTTAGTGTGTATGTGATGTGTGTGTGTGTGTGGTGTGGTTGTGTGTGTGATGTGTACTCACCTAGTTGAGGTTGCGGGGTCGAGTCCGAGCTCCTGGCCCCGCCTCTTCACTGATCGCTACTAGGTCACTCTCCCTGAGCCGTGAGCTTTATCATACCTCTGCTTAAAGCTATGTATGGATCCTGCCTCCACTACATCACTTCCCAAACTATTCCACTTACTGACTACTCTGTGGCTGAAGAAATACTTCCTAACATCCCTGTGATTCATCTGTGTCCTTCAGCTTCCAACTGTGTCTCCTTGTTACTGTGTCCAATCTCTGGAACATCCTGTCTTTGTCCACCTTGTCAATTCCTCTCAGTATTTTTTATGTCGTTATCATGTCCCCCCTATCTCTCCTGTCCTCCAGTGTCGTCAGGTTGATTTCCCTTAACCTCTCCTCGTAGGACATACCTCTTAGCTCTGGGACTAGTCTTGTTGCAAACCTTTGCACTTTTCTCCTAGTTTCTTTACGTGCTTGGCTAGTGTGGGTTCCAAACTGGTGCGCATACTCCAATATGGGCCTAACGTACACGGTGTACAGGGTCCTGAATGATTCCTTATTAAGATGTCGGAATGCTGTTCTGAGGTTTGCTAGGCGCCCATATGCTGCAACAGTTATTTGGTTGATGTGCGCTTCCAGGAGATGTGCCTGGTGTTATACTCACCCCAAGATCTTTTTTCCTTGAGTGAGGTTTGTAGTCTCTGGCCCCCTAGACTGTACTCCGCGTCTGCGGTCTTCTTTGCCCTTCCCCAATCTTCATGACTTTGCACTTGGTGGGATTGAACTCCAGGAGCCAATTGCTGGACCAGGTCTGCAGCCTATCCCAGATCCCTTTGTAGTTCTGCCTGGTCTTCGATCGAGTGAATTCTTCTCATCAACTTCACGTCATCTGCAAACAGGGACACCTCAGAGTCTATTCCTTCCGTCATGTCGTTCACAAATACCAGAAACAGCACTGGTCCTAGGACTGACCCCTGTGGGACCCAGCTGGTCACAGGTGCCCACTCTGACACCTCGCCACGTACCATGACTCGCTGCTGTCTTCCTGTCAAGTATTCCCTGATCCATTGTAGTGCCTTCCCTGTTATCCCTGCTTGGTCCTCCAGTTTTTGCACCAATCTCTTGTGTGGAACTGTGTCAAACGCCTTCTTGCAGTCCAAGAAAATGCAATCCACCCACCCCTCTCTCTCTTGTCTTACTGCTGTCACCATGTCATAGAACTCCATTAGGTTTGTGACACAGGATTTTCCGTCCCCTGAAACCATGTTGGCTGCTGTTGATGAGATCGTTCCTTTCTAGGTGTTTCCACCACTCTTCTCCTGATAATTTTCTCCATGATTTTGCGTACTATACATCAGTGACACTGGTCTGTAGTTTAATGCTTCATGTCTGTCTCCTTTTTTAAAGATTGGGACTACATTTGCTGTCTTCCATGCCTCAGGCAATCTCCCTGTTTCGATAGATGTATTGAATATTGTTGTTAGGGTACACATAGCGCCTCTGCTCCCTCTCTCAATACCCATGGGGAGATGTTATCTGGCCCCATTGCCTTTGAGGTATCTAGCTCCCAAAAGCCTCCATTTTCCTGGGTTGGTGCACGTGTCCACACAGGGTGGTGTGCCCCACCTCTCCGTCTTTCTTAGCCCTTCTGTTTCCTGTGAACACTTCTTTGAATCTCTTGTTGATTCCTCACATACCAGGGTCATTTCTTGTTTTTTCCCCCCTTTCCCTTTTTTTAGCCGATTACCGGGTCCTTGACGTTTTTTTCCCCTGATGTGGCTGTACAACATTTGGGGTCAGATTTGGCTTTCGCCTATGCTTTTTCATAGTCTTTGGGCCCCCTTCTTATCTTCAATTCTTTTCTGGTCTACACTGCTCCCCTTTATTCTCCGGGGTCCTTCCCTTCATATTTCTTCCTTCCCAACACTTGGTTTTTGCCTCCGCCCCTTTGGGTAAAACCATGGGCCACCCTACTTTTTCTTTATTCCTGTTCCCTTGGGTAAAACCTTTTCCTCAGCCTCTTGCATTTTGTTGCTAATTTCCCTCACACATTACTGTTTCCCTGCCATTCTCTGTCCCACGAACCCCCTTCAGGAAGTTCCTCATTCCTATGTACCCCCCCTTTCTTGTATTTTGGTTTCATTCGTCGGTTTTTCCGCTTCTCCCTCCACTTTCTCTACTGGTTTCGAACTTGAACCACAGGTCCCCCTGGCCCCAAGGGGTCTTTCATATGTATGTCGTCGATTTTGCACACTCAAGGGAATCAATCCCCTTGCTGGGTTTAAACCTCCCTCCCTCTTGTGTGTCCCTTACGTGTTGGCACATGAAATTTCCAGTACCACCTCCATCATCTTAGCCCTCCATGTATCTTGGCCCCCATGTGGGTCCAAGTTCTCCCAATCGATCTCCTTGTGGTTAAAGTCACCCATGATCACGAGCTTTGCCCTGCATGCATGAGCTCTTCTGGTCACTCTAGCCAGTGTGTCAACCATTGCTCTATGCTCTCGTCGTACTCTTGCCTTGTGTGTGTGTGTATGTGTGGTGTTTTAATGTGTGTGTGTGTGTGTTGTGGTGTGTGAGTTGTGGTGTGTGTGTGTTGTGTATGTGTTTGTGTGTGTGTGTGTGTGTGTACTCACCTAATTGTACTCACCAAATTGTGGTTGAAGGGGTCGAGACTCAGCTCTTGCCCCGCCTCTTCACTGATCGCTACTGGTCCTCTCTCTCTCTGCTTCCTGAGCTTTGTCATACCTCTTCTTAAACTATGTATGGTTCCTGCCTCCACTACTACATTTGCTAGGCTATTCCACTTGCTGACAACTCTATGACTGAAGAAATACTTCCTAACGTCCCTGTGACTCGTCTGATCTTCACTTCCAGTTGTGCCCCCCTTGTCCCTGGTTGTGTGTGTGTGTGTGTGTGGTGTTTGTGTGGTGTGTGTGTTGTGTGTGTGTGTGTGTGTTTTGTTGTGTGTGTGGGGTGTGTATGGGGTGTGTGTGTTGTGTGTGTGTGTGTGTGTGTATTGTGTGTATGTGTGTGTGAGGTGTGTGTGTGTGTGTGTGTGTGTTGTGTGTGTGTGTGTGTGTGTGTGTGTGTGTTTTGTGTGTGTGTGTTAGTTAGTTACCATTTTGTCCTAGGCACATGTCGATTAGACACTTGGCCTTTTTGTATATGAGTACGTGTGTGTGTTAGTTACCATTTTGTCCTAGGCACATGTTGATTAGACACTAGGCCTGTGTGTGTGTGTATGTGTGTGTGTGTGTGTACTCACCTATTTGTGCTTGCAGGGGTCGAGTCTTAGCTCCTGGCCCCGCCTCTTCACCGGTTGCTACTGGGCCCTCTCTCTCCCGCTCCATGAGCTTTATCAAACCTCGTCTTAAAACTGTGTATGGTTCCTGCCTCCACTACGTCATTTTCTAGGCTATTCCACTGCCTTACAACTCTATGACTGAAGAAATACTTCCTAATAAACTCTCTGACTCATTTGTGTCTTCAACTTCCAATTGTGGCCTCTTGTTTCTGTGTCCCTCCCTGGAACATCCTGTCTTTGTCCACCTTGTTTATTCCACGCAGTATTTTATATTTTCGTTAAACATGTCTCCCCTGACCCTCCTGTCCTCCAGTGTCGCCAGGCCGATTTCCCTTAATCTTTCTTCATAGGACATTCCCCTTAGCTCTGGAACTAACCTTGTCGCCCAAACCCTTTTTACTTTCTCTAGTTTCTTGACGTGCTTTTATCAAGTGCGGGTATAAACAAAGGGGCTGCATACTCCAGTATGGGCCTGACATACACGGTGTAAAAGTGTCTTGTACGATTCCTTACTAAGGTATCGGAATGCGTTCTCAGGTTTGCCAGGCGCCCATATGCTGCAGCAGTTATCTGATTGATGTGTGCTTCCGGAGACACGCTCGGTGTTATACTCACCCCAAGATCTTTCTCCTTGAGTCTTTGGCCACCTAGCCTATACTCTGTCTGTGGTCTTCTGTGCCCTTCCCCTATCTTCATGACTTTGCATTTGGCAAAGGGTTAAATTCGAGAAGCCATTTGCTGGACCAGGTGTCCAGTCTGTCCAGGTCTCTTTGAAGTCCTGCCTGGTCCTCACCAGATTTAATTCTCCTCATTAACTTCATATCATCTGCAAACAGGGACACTTCTGAGTCTAACCCTTCCATCATGTCGTTCACATATACCAAAAATAGCACTGGTCCTAGGACCGACCCCTGTGGGACCCCGCTCGTCACAGGTGCCCACTGTGATACATCATTACGTACCATGACTCGTTGTTGCCTCCCTGTCAGGTATTCTCTGATCCATTGAAGTGCCCAGGGGTGGGGGTGTGGCATGCAAAGAGTACGTAACCTTTATTCGGCGCATGTACACACCCTCATTTGCAGGCTATCTTCCCCAACCAGCGAACCAAGTTGCTAAGAGTTGATGATGGGGCCCCGTCGCTCAACTAATGACCAGGTTCTAGCCAATAAGAAGATGGTTTTGGCAATCGCAGAGGTTATGTGGGTACAACTCTCCTGTCTGCCCTTGTCATTCCCATTCTAGAGCTGGTTGAAGCACGGTCTGCTATCTTGTGGCTTCTATTTCTGCCTTGCTTACCGTGGAGTGCACTATACTTATCACTGTACATAGTGTACATATTGCTGTTGTAAACTGGTGAAGGATAATATAAGTCTAAACTTTTTCTGCTGTGTTTATTTTGCTCCCATTACACCCGGGATAACAGGCCTTTTGGAATCCTGGGTTGTAATAACCACCCACTGCCACCACCACCAACCACCATGACCACCCACTGCCACCTCCACCTACACCATGACCTCGCACTGCCACCACCACCCACCACTATGACCACCCACTGCCACCTCCACCCACCACCATGACCACCCATTGCCACCACCACTCACCACCATGCACACCCACTGCCACCAACACCCACTACCATGACTGCCACTGACACCACCACACACCACCATGATCACCCACTGCCATCACCACCATGACCACCCACTGCCACCACCACCCACCACCATGACCACCCACTGCCCCCACCACCCACTACCATGACAATGCACTGCCACCTCCACACACACCACCATGACCTCCCACTGCCACCACCGCCCACCACCATGGCCACCCTCTGCCACCTCCACCCTCCACTATGACCACCCACTGCCACCACCACCCACCACCATGATCACCCACTTCTTTCACCACCCATTACCATGACCACCCACTGGAACCCCCACCCACCAACATGACCACTCACTACCATCACCACCCACACCATGACCACCCACTGCCATGACCACCCACTACATGACAACCCACTGCCTCCACCACCCACCACCATGACCACCCACTGCCACCACCACCCACCACCATGACCACCCACTGCCACCACCACCAACCACCAATGGCCACCCACTGCCACCACCACCCACCACCATGACCACCCACGGCCACCACCACCCTCCACCATGACCACCCACTGCCACCACCACCAACCACCATGGCCACCCACTGCCACCAACACCAACCACCATGACCACCCACTGCACCACCACAACCACCATGACCACCCACTGCCACCACCACCCACTACCACGACCACCCACTGCCACCTCCACCCATCACCATGACCATCCACTGCCACCACCACCCACCACCATGACCACCCACTGCCACCACCACCAACCACCATGGCCACTCACTGCCACCACCACCAACCACCATGACCACCCACTGCCACCACCACCAACCACCATGACTCCCACTGCCACCATCACCCACCATCATGACCACCCACTGCCACCGCCACCCACCACCATGACCATCCACTGCCACCACCACCCACCACCATGGCCACCCACTGCCACCACCACCCACCACCATGACCACTCACTGCCACCACCACCAACCACCATGACCACCCACTGCCTCCAACACCCACCACCATGACCACCCACTGCCACCACCACCAACCACCATGACCACTCACTGCCACCACCACCCACCACAATGACCACCCACTCCCACCACCACCCACCACCATGACCACTCACTGCCACCATCACCCACAACCATGATCACTTACTGCCGCCACCACCCACGACCATGAACACTCACTGCCACCACACCACCATCACCATGACCACCCACTGATGCCACCATCCTCCACCATGACCACTCACTGCCACCACCACCCACCACCATGATCACTCACTGCCACCACCACCCACCACCATGACAACCCACTGTCACCACCACCCACATCTATGACAACCCCTGCCACCACCACCCACCACCATGACCACCCACTGCCACCACCAACCACCAAAATGACCTCCCACTGCCACCTCCACCCACCACCATGACCAAACCCCCCTCCCAACCCCCCCCACCCCCAAAGACTCCCACGGGCCCACCCCCCAAACCACCAGACCCCCCATGCCCCCAAAACCCCCCAAACCTTACCCCCCCAAAACCCCCAAACCCCCCACCAAAATGCCCACCCACGCCCCCCAAACCACCCACACCTTTGACCCCCACTGCCACCCACCCCCCAATTTTACCCCCAAACGGGCCCACCACCCACCAAAAACCCCAATTCCAACCTCCCCAACCACCATGACCCCCATTCCCCCCAAACACCACCAAACCACCATTTCCAACCACCCCCCCAAATGCCCTTTCCCACTGCCCCCACCCCCCAAAAACCACCCCCCCTCCCCACCACCCCACTTTTAACACCCCCCAAAACCTCCACCCACCACCATGACCCCCCGCCCCCCACCCCCCAAACCACCCTACCACCCCCCCACCAACCCCACCCCCAATCCCCCCCCGCCAACTCCCCAACCCCAAATTACCAAACCACCCACCCAACCCCCCCACCCCCAAACACCCATCCCCCCCCACCCCCAATCCCCCCCAATTTCCCAAAACCCCCCCCACCATTCCACCCCCATTCCCCAACCACCCCCCTTTTTTACCCCCCCCCCTCCCACCCCCCCAACCCCCCCCACCCCTAACCCCCCACTCCCCCCATCCCAAACCCCACCCCAAAAACCCCAAAAAACCCCCACCCCCTTTTCCCCAAAAAAAACAAACCCCCAACCCCCCCAAACTCCAACCTAAAAAACCCCCCTTAAACCCCAACCCCTTTTTTTTCAACCCCAATTAACATACCCCCAAATTTCCCAAACCCAAAACCCCCCAAACAATTACACTTACCAACAAAAAAAAAAAAAAACCCCCCAAAAATTTTTTTCCCCCCAAAAAAAATTTTTAAAAATAAAAACACCCCAAAAAAAACCCTTTCCTAAAAATTTTACCCAAAAACCCAATCACAAAACCCAAATACCTTTTTTTAAAAAATTTTTAAAAAAATTTTAAAAATTTTACAATAATTTAACTCAAAAACCCCCCTCCACACTCCCCAAATTAAAACAAATCCCCAAACCCAAAAAAAAAAACCTTAACCCCCTTCCAATCAACAACTCCTTAACCCCCCAAAAAAATAAAACCCCAAACAATAAACAAACAACTTTTACAAAAAACCCCAAAAATAAAAAATTCCACAAAATAACCCTAAAATTTCCCCAAAAAAAATTTTAAAAACCCAACCCCCCAAACTACTAAACCAAATTACCTAAAAAACCCCCCTTTATAAAAACCCAATCCCAAAAAACCAATTTAAAATTTCAAATTTTACACTAAACCCTTTTTTTTGCCTAAATTCCAAAATTTTCCAAACCCTTTTGTTCTTTTCTTCTTTTTTAATCACAATTATACTTTTCCCATTTTTTTTTTCTTTTTCACTTAATATTATATTGGGGGAAATTTTCCATTAGAAGCAAAAAGGGTTTTTTACTCGTTTTTTTTTTTTTTTTAAAAAATTATTTTTGGTCGAATTACTTTAGTTTTTGTATTTGGGAAGGTCATTTAAAAGTGTAAACTCTGGTGCCCCGGCAAGCACCAGAAATTTTGTTTTGGAGCTGCTGGGCCCCCCCCTGTTTCCCGCCCCCGGAAGAAAAAAGGGGCTTTAAAGCCTCCCCGAGTTCATTTTTCCTTCCTTTTCCTTTCGCCCCCTCGTGAGGGAAGCTCCCTTTTCCGGTTTTAAACTTCGGGGTTCCACATGGGGTTCCCCCTAGTGACCCTCCAGTCCCCCTCGGACGGAAATTCTACAGAAAGTCCGGGACGAAGTGTGTTGCTTTTTTGGGAGTTTCGGGTGATTGCCCCTACCCTTGCTGGGAGTAAAAATTTAAAAACCCAGTTTTGGTTAAAAGAGGAGGGTGAAAAAGTCATGGGAGACAAAACTCGCCTAAAAATTTTCCCTTTAAGTGTAAAAAAATTCCAAATCTCAATAGTTATCATAAAAGTTGAATGGAGTAAATTTTTAAATTGAAGTGTTACGTTTTCTGTTCTTTTTGTAGCTCAAAACAGAAGGGCATTTTTAAACCCCAAAAAGCGAAAATTACATTTTTTTTAGACAATCAAGAATTGAACTGAGCAAAAATTTTGTTACTTCCAAACCAAACCCAAAAGGAAGCTAATTTCCAAAAAACAATAAAAAAGCAATACTTTTTGCGATTTAGGTATTATCGCAAATTTTAAGCAATAAAAAATTATATGAAAAGGGTTTAAAAATTTTTATTTTTTCCAAATAAAAAGGGAAACCCCCTTTCGGGGGTTGCAACCCCCCCCCCAACACGACAAAGGGGGTCGCACAAAAGTTGCTTTAAAATTTTCTTCACATTATACTGTTTTCCCCCATGATACTTTAATAAAAAGTAATATAAAATTAATCAGAATCACTCTTTTTTTCAAGCATTTCCCCAAAAAATTTACAAAATTATACAATAAGATACCCCCCAATACTGGGCATTTCACGTATTGAAACCTGCATACTCGGGGAAAGGTTACATCATTGAGGGGAACAGGATAGCTTTAACAAGCAAAAATAGTCTTGTGCTAAAAGACGGGAGAAAAGAAATTTCCCCCCCCTCTTAAGTGGGGGTTTTTGGGAATGCTATGCATATGGAAAATCTGAGTAAAAAAACAGTTTAAGGTTTAGTGGGGGGGAAGGGGGCCCTTCGCGGGACAGTTTCCCGTCAAACAGTACATCGCCCCAATACATCCCCACTCAACACTCAGTTTCGTCTCCCCCTCATACACATGCTATGTAAAATATTAAATTAATAATAGACATGGGGATACATAGTTAATATGGGCTGGAATTGAATTGACAAAAGCAATTTAAAAAAAGGAATTTTGGGGGCCCTTTTAAAAATTTTACATTAAAATTAATTAACTGAAATTTTTAAAGGGGCCCCTCCCGAGCGCAAAATTTTACTTTAAAAATGACCACTTATGTTTTTTTATACTAATAAAATAAGGGGTTTCTGGGGGCCCTTTAACCTCTTGATCCTAGCATTTTTTTTTCATAGTGTTAATATAAAGTGAGTGGGGGTTTTTTTGGGGTGAAAAAAAAGTTTTTTTTAAATGGGGGAAATGCCCAAATACACGGGCAAAAAAGTTCCCAAGGGCACCACAAAGTAGAGGCTCTTTCTCAATAGTGGGAAAAATTTTTCGGTTTTCGTTTTAAATTTAGATGAATAGAACATATAGGATGGAGAAAAGTCAGGGGGTGTTGACTGTTGGAGCAGCACCCGCACCCACTACAAAGCCCCCCTCGCAAATTTATGTAAAAAGGGAAGATTGAAAATTAGGGCCCAACACTGGACAGAGGAAAAACAAATTTTTCAACCCTTTTGAACAAATTTAACAACCCCCTAGTCCCAAAGAACTGAACTTTTTCTATAATGAACACGTGGAAAGGTTTTTAGGGGGAGGGGTGTGGGGTTTGGGTTTCCTTTTTCACTTGCCCACGGGCAACGTTTCACATGAAACCTACTGTTTCCCTTTATCTTTGGCCAAAATTTAAATGGTTTTTCCAGTTTACCGAAATGTCTTTTTTGACGCCCAAATGTCCTCCTATGGGACTATTGTGAGCAAAATCAATGGCTTGTTCACGAAATGTAACTGGTAACACTAAGAGATGCTTGACTGTGGTGGAAACACTATTTTTTTTTATATTTTATTTAAAACAGTTCATACAATATACATAGATAGTTATGTATATAAATGTGATATAAATATATATAAAAAGAGGCATTATCAGTGGCTCTGTTCCGGCCCACTAAGTAACACTATTCGTATTGATTCTGATATGCACCTAACTACATAACTAACACACTACTGCAAAAAACACAGTGCTTCCATTACTGTTTTTTTCATAATGTAAAATGACACAAAGCACTTACAATACTAGTGACCCCCTCCCTCCCCCCCAAACATTTACGTTATTGTTATTATTATACTCAGAAAGTTGCGCAAAACCACAATGTGAACATGTACTTTAACATTTTATATACTCCATACATTCTCATTTTTAGTTTAAAACATTGCAATGCATTAATAAATAAAAGAAGCCTTAGCAGGTCCTCCACAGAAAAAATGAATTTACATATTCGCAATAGACTTACACGTTTATCTATGAGCTGACATGAAATATCCCTCATCCTATGTTTTTTTATCCTTTTACTAAATTCAAGATTACAAAAAAAATTATGCTTTTTATCATTCAAATATATTACAATATGCATGAAAATTTTAATTATACTTATCATGAAATTTACTAAAGAATTAATACAAATATTAACTGCTATATATATTGTACACACATGCTATTACATGTGGTTAAGATTCCATCGTAATGACTTCCATACTTCCCCTCCTTTTCCACAATGCAAAAAAAAAAAAAAAAAAAATAACACAAACACTAGACTCCACAACATCTTAAAACTATTCAAAGAACTTTTAAAATACTAACAACTATTACACTTCATGACAATATATAAATAATAACACAACTTTACTATAGTGAAGAATGCCAACTAATATGAGAACTGTACACTGGATATTGAAACACACCTGTATTAAATATACCAAGAATGTATATTATTAAACACGTATTGTCATGTTCAACAAATTCTAGATGTTTATTGACATGTTTCAGAGCAATTTCAGACTTGCTCTTTCACACACTATAGTTGATAATACAACATTATAGCCCCTAATCGAATTGATAAGCCGCCTCTTGCTTTTCAGGAAAACAGTGCTTAATAATCATGATATTCTATATCCACATAATTCATTTTTCCCTCCCCCCTTTTACAGAGACCAGTCTGCCCAGCCATTACAACACTAAATCGCGCAACCCTCTCACAGTCATACCTCTATACGATACCGGAATATCTATAGCCCATCTAAGTCCATACACTACCTCATTTATACACTTTGTTTTATAGAAATGTCCTGCTAAAGCCCTTGTTCGTTCCTCCTCCCCCACCTCCCTCATCGCCCACGATATATAGATATAATCTGCCACTAAATACATGATGGCCTCCTCAACACTATCCCCCACTCCCTCTATATCCAAACTCAGTGCCCTTAATACTACTAATCAAACTCCCACCCACCTATCCAACACTCTGCGAAACCATGACGTGCCCTCTCGATATGCTAGCAGAAATACACCACATGATTTGCTGTTTCCCTTTCCCCCACCACAAAACAAAACATTGAGACTCCCAAAATTCCCATCTGATACAGTCGTACTTTAGTTGGCAAAACCCCATGTAAAAACCTATACATAGTTTCCCTCCCCCTTTGACTTCACCCGTAACTACTGAAGTCTCCCAGTTTCATGTCCAATTATATAATGGAAAAAACAGTCTCCCCTTCCCAACACCTCTTGACACCTTACCAACCTCCCCAAAACACACGCCGTTACATTTTCCAGATTTCTTACTTGTAATAAGTATCTCAACATACTATACACTCCTCTAAGTCCCTACCCCCCCACCACCGCCTCACATTTTCCCATCACATCCCTCACTCCGACACCACGTTCCCCATCCAATCTCAGATAACAATGCTTCAGTACATGCTCTTCAGTCTGCTCCCCAAAAGGAAATTTAAAACCTAAACCCCCTTTGCCAGCGGTGTCATTACAACCGTTTGCCTCAAGCCAATGACAACCATATCCCCATATAAATTCAGAACTTTCCTTTGCACTTGCCGCACGTCTTTCGCCCCCAAGGGGTACACGACAGCCATGTGCCAAATTTGGATAAATGAGTGTTTTAAAACTACAATGACTCTCTGTTGTATAGTCAAACCACTCGTTCTTATTCCCCCTAACCTAAGCAATACTCTTTGCACTACCCTTTTAGAATTTGCCTCTCTAGTCCCCTGCGCTGCCCCTCTGTACAATACTCCACAAATTTTTATCTGCTCTATTTACCTGCCATCCATACTTTTTTCCCAGTTCCCCTCCCACCCATGACCCAACCTCCAGTAATTTCGACTTTTCACTATTAACACTCATACCTGTTGCTCCACTAAATATTTCAACAATTGTTGCAACCCCTGAATGGGTTACAATGATTATTATGTATATATATAATGTATATTACCTTTTCATTTAATTTTATATTGCTTATATTTGCGATAATAGCTAAATCGTAAATGTATGACTTTATATTATTATTTGACTGTTAAATTGTTATTTGACTTATGTTGCTAGGATGTACATAATATGTGCTCAGTTCAAGTCTTGATTGTCAAACTACTGTAATTATTGCTTGTCGCTCGTTAGACTGCCGGCTTCTGAGCTGTGCTGCCCACGGAGCTATCACGTGATCGAGGGGGGGGGGTGTCCTCACCTCGCTTGAAGTATTCAGTCTGCTCTAGACTCGCTTGGTGGTTGGACAGATTGTCTGTCTCATTATTCTTGTTAGTTCTGTAAAAACTCTGTTCACAGAACATTGTATAGACTTAGTCATTTTCGAGGGTTGTACTGAGGTTGTGTGTCACATAGACATCTGAGCATCTCAGGTCCTTAGCTATAGCTTCTTGACCTAATTTTGTACTGGTTTTGTGTATTGTCACAGTGGGGGGTTTTCCTATGCTGAACTTAGATTCAGTAGTATGGGAGTTTTGTAACTTTTATGGAGGATCTGCTGATGGTCCCTACTTAGTGTCGTTATATTATCTCCTTGATCCTGATTCTGTGTCGCAGTCGCATATTGCATTGCTATTGGGCTTAGCATTCTTTGTTGTTCAAGCAGACTGTTCGGGTTGCCAGTCGGTCAAGAAGTTAGTTTATTAGTGGACTTTGTCAGTCACTTGTTTAAGTCTAGTCGAGTTGGGGAGACATAGCGAACTACTTAGAGACTTAATGCTTTACACAAACTTACTTGTACATTTTTGTAATATTTTATTAAATTTTAAATGTACCAGACGGTACTTAAGAATTATAATGGGGATATGTGCTTTCAGCACAATAATATTGAAGTCGAGAGATTGATTTTATTTTGATTGCTGTGATTAATTTAATTTGATAATATACCTCTAGACTTAATAAATTTATTAAATTTTTAATTTCTTAGTTAGTAGCCTACCAGTTGTAATCCTGAAGCACTATTGAATAATATGAATGTTAATGGATAATTGGACAAGGATACTGACTAATTGTTACAAAAACCCCAAAGGTAACAGGCTGGATGCTAGAAGGGCGTCCTTCTAATATTCTCTGGAGATCTCTAAGCTTTTAGAATCGCTTTTTTTTGAAAACAAAGGGGGGCCCTGTCCAGGATGCTCTTGACCCAAAGGTGTTGGAGAAATTGTCCAGTTTGACATACTAGTAACTCTATGATCAAACACTTTGAGTACTTTCCTAATCTGAAGACTTTGAGTTTAGTCTTGTAAAACATACCAGGTGGATGTTGTACCTGACTGAGTCTTTGATCCAAGGAGAGGGAAAAAATACTGTTTATGAGTTCTAGCTCTAGGACAACCAACACAAAAATTTCCCTATTAGGATTATAGTTTCCCATAATCTCTCTCTCGTAGAAACAATTATTTTTGTATGTATCCAAAGTGAAACAGTTAATTGATACTCTGACTTTGTCTGAGTTAAGTACATTAAAACTTCAGACGTGTTGGCGAGTAGCCAAATATCTCGGTGTGACGTATAACAGGAATTACACCGCAGAAACTGTCAGAGCATTAATTAAAGATATATTGTTTCCTGCTCATACAGAGATGTCTGATTATGATTCAGATTCAGAAAGCTTAGTGTCACAATTAGGAAGTATGACTCTATTTGATGAAGCAGATGAAAGAGTAACTAGAGCAGAAGTGAGCCTAGTGTCTGAGCCTAGTGTTGATCAGTTCTTGCTAACGCCTTGCCTCACTGACACATTAGTACAGAGTATAGCTGGTATGACAGCCTCACGCTAGTACAGTGTATACTACACCTGTATCTACTTATACTAGACCAGATCTAGACTCTCTAGAGACGGCTGGACTAAGTGTCCGACCTAAGGACCGTCCAGACCACATTAATTTCCCTACTCCTCCATTACCAACTGGTCCTATCTCTCAGGAAAAGTTTGAGAGGTTTGAATGCCTCATTATGTTGCAGACTGCACAAATAGAGGCACAGAGGAAATTGAACGAAGAAGATTTCCAAAGAGAAAATGTTCGTCTGGGAAGACAACAGACTGATAGATCACAGGACACATTTAATGTGCAGAAAGTACATCTATGGTTCCTAAGTTTTTTGAAAGTGACTTAGACACATATTTTGATGTTTTGAGGGAACCAGGGATGTGCTATGAACTGGCCACGTAAGCACTGGGCAACATTGTTGCATACTGCTTTGACGGGAAGAGCTCAAACCTGTACTGCGGCTTTGCCATTTGCCAAGTACATTTGTTATGACGCTGTCAAACAAACAATTCTAGAGACGTATAACTTGTTACCTGTAAGTTATCAAAGAGCATTTCGTACGTTACAAACGACGGGCAAGATCAAACTTGTGTAGAGTTTGCTCGTGAGAAAAAAGTGGCATTTGAGAGATGGTCTAGAGCTGCTAAATGTAACGACTATGACACTCTTGTTCAGTTGTTACTACATGAAGAGTTTAACAACTGTATGCCTGCTGACATACAAGAATATCTGATCGATCATACTACCTCAGATATTCTGGAAACTGCAGCATTAGCAGACAATTACAAGATTTCTCACAAACTTGTACGTACTAAAACACAAAGAAACAAGGTAACTAAAGATTGTCCTGGAAGTTGGCAACCTAAATTTAGCTGATCATTGCCGGCTGAGTACCTGCTACTGTAACTTCTCGTACCTTTACCAGGAAAACTCACAATCCTGAATCTGTCTCTGTGGCTAGAGAGAAATCTGATATCAAGAAGAAGAAAGTTAAATGTACCTATTGTAACAGAAAAGGACATACTAGAGAGTATTGCTATAAGTTAGAAAGAGATACGAGAAGCAGTCGTGCGGCTGGCACCCCCACACAAGTCGTATCCTCTTCCGAGCAACAGAGGCACCAAAATCCTAGCAATTCCTCTTATCCTACTGTTTTAGATAATGTTACTCAGGATTGATGACTAGCGTCAGAAAGAATCTGACGAAAAGATTCGTTCAGCGATGAGTCCTTACTTTTCGAGAGATAAAGTAGGATTTGACGAATCACATCTAACTGAGATAATTTCTTTCAGAGACACTGGCAGTTATCTCACGTTATTAAGAGAAGATGTACTGCCCATAACTGACGATACCTATTGCAAGATAGATGTATTGTTAGAAGCCTATGGAGGGGCTGTTATAAAAGTGCCTCTGCACAAAGTTTATATTGAAACAAGCTATTATATGGTTATATTTCAGTGGGGTATATCCAGTGGTGTATTTCCATCAGGTCAGTGGACTTGTTGATAGGGAACGAAAATCCTTCATGCTAGTATATGTAAAGAAAACCCCTTGTGATTGATAATAACACTGATGATAATTATGCCATTGAAGCTTTTAGAGAGAAAACCCATTTTATTTTTTTCCCCTCAGGCAATTACTAGAGCTATGTCAAAGATTCAACAACCATCCTTGTCTCCTGTTGAGTTAGTTGATGACAATGATTTGGGGGTTTAATATGTTGTTTTGTGATGCTCTGCGCCCACGATCATTAACACTGATCACCCGGTCATCAACCTAGTCAGGACACACCTGACGTTTTAAAATTTTTTTAAATCATGATGATTTAATCAAGGATCAGTTTGTTGATCAGTCACTGAAAGACTGAGAGATATAGCAGTTACTGAGAGTGAAGCAAAAGGGTCTCGATAATTGTTACTATTACAGTAAAGGTGTACTGATGGATAAAAATACATGTAAGTTGTCAGCTGATAGTGTTTCCACCACAGTCAAGCATCTAGTTGTGTTACCAGTTACATTTCGTGAACAAGCCATTGATTTTGCTCACAATAGTCCCATAGGAGGACATTTGGGTGTCAAGAAGACACTCGGTAAACTGGCAAAACATTTTACTTGGCCAAAGATGAAGGAAACAGTAGCTGATCATGTGCGACATTGCCACGTGTGTCAAGTGACAGGCAAGCCAGCGCACTCACCTCCACCTACACCTCTCACTATGAGCTTTAGTAGCAAAGTTCAGTTCAACTGGACTAGAGATTGTTCAGACTCGTTCAAAAGGTTGAAGCGCTTGCTATCCTCTGCTCCTGTGTTGAAGAGTCCTAATTTCAATCTTCCCTTCTTTTTACATATAGATGCGAGTGGTTATGCAGTGGGCACTGTGCTGCTCCAACAGTCAACATCCACTGATATTCTCCATCCTATATGTTACTATTCATCTAAGCTTAAACGACACCAGAAAAATTAGCCACTATTGAGAAAGAGGCTCTAGCTCTTTTGGTGTCCTTGGAACATTTTGACGTGTATTTGGGCACTCCCCATTTAAAATTAACGTTTTTTCAGACCACAATCCACTCACCCAGGGTTTAGGAAAGCACGTAAGCAAACACTATAACATATTTATTAGAAAACGTTTCGGTCCTGGAACCTTGATCACTTCTAACATACAGAGGTAGAAAGACATTATTTATATAGGCGGGGGAGAGTGAGATGTGACGCACGTGACCTGAGGAATGTCATAAGAACATAAGAATGGGGAACACTTTTTAAAAGGGCCTTCTGGCCCAGGCGGGGGCGGGGGGTTGACGATAAAAACACTTACTCCTGTGTTGTTGGGTTGGTGCTGTTTTAAGTTTTCATGAAAGCCAATTTTTTTTAAAATTTTTGTTTTTCCCCCGTTTGCGTTTCTATAGTGTCGGGGGACGGTGTTAGTGGGCTTCAAAGGCACCGTCGGCGTCTGGGGTTTGGGTTCGGGGGGGAGAACGAGTTGGCCTCGTTCCAGTTCATCAAATGCCCCGTGGAGCCCTCTGTGGAGGACACAGGATACCTTACATCGTCTCGTTAGAGGCATTTCGAGGCTCATTCAGGGCGGACTGGGGATCTCTGCCTGTCTCGCCTAAAATTATTTTTTGGGGCCCAGAACCCACAGGGATAGTGTAGACCCCCTGCTGTTTGTTTAAACGTGTCTTTCTAAACCAAAACCTTTGTCGGTATTTTTAAACCAAGGGTTTTTATACCACTCACCTACATAAATTTATAAAAAGTAAAAATTTTTTGGATCAGGGGTGGGGGGGGGCCCGCGAACCCAACCCCCAAAAATTCTATTAGTAAAAAAACACAAAAAGTGGTCATTGTAATGTAATTGTTTGAGGGCTCTGTCACGCCCTTTAAAAAATTAAACCCATTTACTTTAAAATTAACGAAATTTTTTATGCCCAAATACCTTTTTTTACTTCTTTGTCAAATTCATTTAAAGTAATTTAAACCCCTCCAGCCCTTATTAATTTAAGTATACCAGTCATGTTCAAAATTATTATATTTATTATTCAAAGTATTGTGTGAAAGGAGACATAAGCGGGAGTGTTGAGTGGGTAGTGGGGTGCGGTGATTTTAATGCTTTATGCAACACTGTCCTGTCGCGGACCCCCCCCCTAAATAAAACCCCTTAAGCTTTTTCATATTTCAGATTTAAAAACTGCCTCCCATTCCAAACCCTACTTTAAGAGGGGGAATGCAGCCCTCCTCTTTATTTGATCGAGCCTCAAACGTGCCCCCCTTGTCAGCGCTTTTTCCTGTCTTTTAACACGGATGTATATAACCCGAGTATGCAGAATACGATACTGTGTATCCCCAGTACTGGGGGAAAAATCCTAGTGACGGAGGGCGGAAAAAATTGTAGAGTTCTTGCACAAGAGGACTGATTAATATTTTTTTAAAATTGAAATTGATAAAAAGAAATCAGAAATTTAATGTGAAAAAATTACTTGCTTACTTACTTAAAGACAAAAAATGCAACTCCTAGTGGGGACCTCCTTTCCCCCCCCCCCATTTGTTGGGGGGGGGGGTTCAACCCCTGAATGGGTTACAATGATTATTAAAGTATATTTTTATGTATATTTTCCTTTTCATTTAATTTTATATTGCTTTTGTTTTTGATAATTTGCTAAATCGTAAATGTATGACTTTAAAATTATTATTTGGGCTTTTTAAAAATTTTTTATTTGATTTTGTTTCTAGGATGTACCCTAATATGTGCTCAGTTTAAAATCTGATTGTCAAAAATACTGTAAAATTTTCGCTTGTCCTCGTTAGGCCTGCCGGGGTTCTGAGCTGTGCTCCCCCCCGGAGCTATACGTGATCGAGGGGGGTTTTCCCCCACCCCCGCTTTTTAAATATTCAGCTGCTCTAACTCGCTTGGTGGTTGGACCCGATTTTTCTGTCCATTTTTCTTGTTTGTTCTGTAAATCTGTTACCCGAACATTGTTTAGGGCTTAGTCATTTTTGAAGGGGGTTTTACTGATTGGGGTGTCACATGAAAACCCCCTGAGCATCTCAGGGCCTTTGCTTTTAGCTTCTGCCTAAATTTTTACTGGTTTCTGTGTATTAAACACAGTCGGGTTTTTTCCCATGCTTTAACTTAGATTCAGTAGTTGGGAAAATTTTTTAAAATTTTGTGGGGATCTGCTGAAAGGTTCCCTACTTAGTGTCGTTATATTTTTCCTTGATCCCGATTTTGTGTCGCCCGTGGGATATTGCATTGCATTGGGTTTTGCAAATTTTTTGTTGTTTTTAAACAGACTGGGGGCGGGGTTGGCCCGTCGGGGGCAAGAAGTTAGTATTTTAAAAAAAGGGCTTTGTTTAGTCACTTGTTCAATTTTAGTCCAGTCGTTGAGACATAGGAACTACTTAGAGCAAATACAAAAGCATACACCAAAATTACTTGTTTCTATTTGTAATATCTTAATTTAAAAGTTAATGTTTTTTTCCAGACGGTTTCTTTAAAAATTATAAATGTGATATGGCTTTTTTTTTTTTAAACCAATTTAAAATTGAAAAACGAGAGATTGATTTTAAATTTTTATTGCTGTGATTAATTTAAATTTTTAAAAAAACCCTTTTTCTTAATAAAAATTTTTTAAATTTTAATTTTTAGTTAGTAAACCCCTTTTCCCGTTGTTTAACCTGAACACTATTAAAAAAATACTGAATGTTAATGGATAATTGGACAAGGATAAAGGGCTTTTTTTTACGAAAACCCAAATAACAGGCTGGTGCAAAAAGGGCAGCCTTTTTTTAAAATTCCCCTGGGGATTTTCTAAGCTTTTTTGAAAACGCGTTTTTTTTTTAACAAACCCAAATTTTACTTACATTTTTTAAAACCCCTTCCCCCTCCCCCCAAATAAGACCGTCGTGTTTTATCCACATAAAACCAAATATACCATAGCCCCCTAAGTCTTCCCTCCCCTCCTTTCTCCTCTTTATAAACCTTAATAATGGGTCTTGCAGACATGCAAATAATCGGAACGGGGGGCATCCCTGCCTCAGCCCCCACCCTATAACCATTTCCCCCACCCATCATTTTTTTTGCGCTGTTTTTCTGCATCTTTTTAAATTTTCCCGCCCCTCCCAAAAAATTTTCCTCCCGAAACCCTCCCCCCCATAATCATCCCCATAAGTTTTTTTCCCCACAAAATATAAGCCCCCTTTCCAACCAAAAAAGCATGAAACCTCTGCCTTCCATCCTCGCCCCTTTTTAAAACCCCTTTATCCTCCCATCCCCACAAAACATTGTTCGCCCGGGCCACCCATCTGTCCCCCCATCTATAACCTTCCCAATTACTTATGCAATCTATTACCTAAACCCGGGCAAAAAATTTTAATCCCCAAAAACATTAAGATAAACCTCTTTTTAATCTAGGTGATTTTCTTTATTTCCCCCTTTTGGAAAACCATAACTACTTACACCTGCCCTTTGTGTTAGATCAGCCCCCTTTTTTTCATTACATTCACCAATGCACCAAGTTTCCCTTCAGACATCCCAGTTGCTAAAATAAAATTTAATTTAGGATTCCATCCCCCAGGGTTTTCCGGACACTCATCCTTTTTAAAACCCGTCTACATTTCCTCTTCATCTTAGCCCTTCTATCATCGTCTTTTTGCTGACTTCTAGGTTTTCTGTTCCCCCTTTCTAAAATTTTCATACGCTATCTTCCTTTTTCCCCCCTCCATATATATCTAAACCACTTATCAGCATAACCACTCATACTTTCTGTAGTTCTCCTCTGTCCCCCGTATCCCTCCCAATCCGATGTACGCCCAAAAATTCATCATAGTTTTGTTTCTGCCCGTGTCTTTAATCCCCAACAAACACAGGGGGATGGCTTATCTCCCCAAAAAAAACATTTTTCCAAAACCCACCCTCATTCTCCCAAAAAAATCTTGCATTCTGCTTTCCATAAATTGTGCTTTGATCCCCTCAATTTTTGTCTGGAAAAAACCCCCTAAAACCTTCTTACTGTTTAAAAACGCCCCTCCAATATCTTGTAAGCCTATTTTATTGACTTACCTCCTTTTCCTTTCCTCAAAAAAAAATTTTTGTTTCCCTGTTTTAGCTTTTCCCTCCCACCATCTAGTTATCACCTCCTTTTCTCCCCTTGGCCCCACTCATTTGTCCACCCCCCCCCCCCCCCAACAAAACCCCCACAACCTTCCCAGCTCATCTAACAATCCACATTAAGTTTCCAATAACTCATGAAAATGCTTTGGTAAACCTCCCATCCCCCATCCACAACCACTCCTTAGTTTGAAAACACTCATTTATAGTTTTGTATTGAAAACCTGTAACTCGGAGAAGCGAAATACGTTTTGTCGTGCCGCATCCCCTCTCCTCACAAATTTGCTCCACGTTCCACCCCCCCCCCTCACTACCCCCGCGGGGCCTCCCCCCCCCTAAAACACCCGTAGGCCCCCCAAAAAACAACCCTGAAACCCCTCGGCTCCACTCTTTTTCTACTACCCCCTTTTTCCAATCCCCCCCCGAATAATGAAAAAAAAACAGGTAAACCCCCCCCTTTATGTAAATTAGTTTTTCCCTTAAAAATTCCCTCTTTAACATCTTTACTGTCCGCCGGCATGTATACACTCCAAAACACACAGTACCCCCCCCCCAGCCCCCATCCACCCTCGCACTCTCCCTCTCCCCCTTTTCCAATGTAAAAAATTGGGAAAGGGACTGGTCTCAGCTATTAAAAGAGCAGCCCCCCCCTTAAGCTCCCCAGTATCCCCAGCATAAACTTTTTATCCATTACAACAAATCCTTCCATGCCTTAAATTTTGCTCTTTTAAAAATATTACTTGTATTCCAATCTCTTTAAAAAAATTTTCCAAATATCTTACCCTTTTTATCAGCCCTTAGGCCATTAACATTTAAATGTTAAAAACCTTCAAAATGCTATCGTGGGGGTTACAAACGACCGATTCCTTCGTTTTTTCGCTGCTTCTTTCACATTGTCCTTTTTTTTGCCCCACCTTTCCTTGCCCCCTTTCCCCCCTCCCGTTTTTTTTTTTGGCACATCCACTGATAGTTTCTTACCATTCGTTTTACTGGGTTTGGGGGACCATCACCTCAGAAAAAACCCCCGCCTCTCTTTAGTGGCCCCCTATGTGCATTCCCCCCAATTTTTCCTTCTAGTTTTTGTATTCAACCACACCTCACTAACCTCTTTTTTATTGGGATATCCCCCTCACCCACTTCCAAAACCCCTTGAAACCCCCTCACTATAAGTTTCCATCTGACCCAAAGTTAGTGCCCGTCCTCATTCTGATTACCAAGAATTCTTGAATAACATTTTCTATTTTAGCCGTAACTATACCCCAATTTTCCCCTGTCTCACTCATCCCCTACGCCATTTTCAATACCTGAGAGCATCCGGGAAGTTGCACATTCTTCCGGGGGTTTCCCCCCAGATTTCACCCCGTTCTATGGGTCTTGAAAATGCCCCCTGTGACTGGGCGGCACCTCTCTTTTCCTTCCCCACTCCCTTTCCCCCTCTCCTATTTCTCAGGTGTCGATCGACGAGGACACATTGCTGCCCTAGATCAAAGCTCCACCCATCTTTCGGGTTTCTTTTCTGCCCCCCTTGTTTCATATACCTGTGTTTTAAAGTCATCGTGTAAATATATATAGATTTGCCAAAGACATTTTGAGGGTTAAAAGGGGCCCTCACGCAGTCCAGCAAAAATACCATTGCCCCCCCTTCCAATGTTGCCCATGTATAAAAACCATATTCATTGAAAAAAAAAAGTTGCTTTAATCTTCTTCATCCGCTTTAAAAGGGACATTCCTAACTTTACCCAAGTATAAAACTTGGAACGTCCCCCCTTCGTACTTTTTTAAACCAGGATTAACCCTCATACACATCTTGATTTTTCCACCCTCTTGTCTTGTCGCAGCAGTCGCAAATTTCACAAAGATCTTTTTTGCTCCTTTTAAGGCAATACCATACAGATCGTCGTTGTTGATGCAGTAGGTATCCCGTAATATGGCAGGCAGCATAACAGAAGCATTGGTTTGATAAACCGTTCCTTTCAACACCTCAATACACACAGTGTTGATTCTCCGCCTGATAGCCTGCGCCATTTTGTGAAAATCACTCAGTGCTACCAACAGGTGCTAGCTCAACCGCCAATGTCCGTCCTCCACCAAGGTTAAGTGACAAATGCAGGAGCAAGGCGTAGCACAACCTCACGGCCCTAGAGCGATGAGGTCAATAAAACACTATTAGCTGACAACTTACATGTATTTTTCTCCAACAGTACACCATTACTATAATAGTAACAATTATCGAGATCCTTTGCTTCACTCTCAGTAACTGCTATATCTCTCAGTCTTTCCAGTGACTGATCAACAAACTGATCCTTGATTAAATCATCATGAGTTAGAAATTTAACGTCAGTTGTGTCCTGACTAGGTTGATGACCGGGGGGAGTTGGTGTTAATGACGCAGAGCATCACTGAACAACATATTCAAGCCCAAATCACTGTCATCCACTAACTCAACAGGAGACAAGGATGGTTGTTGAATCTTTGACATAGCTCTAGTAACTGCACTGAGAGGAAATAAAATAGGCTTCTCTCTACAAGCTTCAATGGCATAATTATCATCAGTGTTATTATCAATCACAAGTGGTTCTTTACATTTGCCAGCATGAAGGATATCGTTCCCTATCAACAAGTCCACTGACCTGATGGGAAATACATCACTGGATTCCCACTGAAATATAACCAGTATAATAGCTTGTTTCAATGTATACCTTGTGAAGAGGTACTTTTATAACAGCCCCTCCATAGGCTTCTATCAATACATCTATCTAGCAATAGGTATCATCAGTTATGGGCAGTACATCTTCTCTTAATAACGTGAGATAACTGCCAGTGTCTCTGAAAGTAATTATCTCAGTTAGATGTGATTCGTCAAATCCTACTTTACCTCTCGAAAAGTAAGAACTCATCGTTGAACGAATCTTTTCGTCAGATACACTCTCTGATGCTAGTCATCTATCCTGAGTAACATTATCTGAAACAGTAGGATCAGAGGTATTACTAGGATTTTTGGTGCCTTTGTTGCTAGAAAGAGGATACGACTTGAGTGGGGGCGCCAGCCGCACGACTGCTTCTCATATCTCTTTCTAACTTATAGCAATACTCTCTAGCATGTCCTTTTCTGTTTCAATAGGTACATTTAACTTTCTTCTTCTCGATATCAGATTTCTGTCTAGACACAGAGACAGATACAGGATTATGAGTTTTCCTGTAAAGGTACGAGAAGTTACAGTAGCAGGTACATCAGGCCGGCAATGAGCAGCTGATTTAGGTTGCCAAGGACAATTTTTAGTTACCTTGTTTCTCTGTGTTTTAGTACGTACAAGTTTGTGAGAAATCTCGTAATTGTCTGCTAATGCTGCAGTTTCCAGAATATCCGAGGTAGTATGATCGATCAGATATTCTTGTATGTCAGGAGACATACAGTTGTTAAACTCTTCATGCAGTAACAACTGAACAAGGCTGTCGTAGTTGTTACATTTGGCACACCTACACCACCTCTCAAATGCAACATTCTTCTCACGAGAAAACTCTACACAAGTTTGATCTTGTCGTCGTTGTAAGGTACGAAATGCTCTTTGATAACTTACAGGCAACAAGTTATATGTCTCTAGAATAGTTTGTTTGACAGCATCATAACTAATGTACTTGGCAAATGATAAAGTAGCAGTACAAGTTTGAACTCTTCCTGTCAAAGCTGTGTGCAACAAGGTAGCCCAGTGCTTACGTGGCCAGTTCATAGCACGTGCCTGGTTCTAAAACACATCAAAATAGGTGTCTAAGTCACTCTCAAAAAACTTAGGAACCATGGATGCAGCTTTCTGCACATTAAATGTGTCCTGTGACCTATCAGTCTGTCTTCCCAGACGAACATTTCTCTTTGGAAATCTTTTCGTTCAATTTCCTCTGTGCCTCTATTTGTGCAGTCTGCAACATAATGAGGCTTCCAACCTCTCAAACTGTTCCCGAGAGATAGGACCACGTGGGTAATGGAGGAGTAAGGAATCTAACGTGGCCTGAACGTCCTTTGGTCGGGCACCCTCGTCCAGCTCTCTTGAGAGTCTAGATCTGGTCTAGGATAAGTATATACAGGTGTAGCATACACATTTCCAGTATTAGGCTGAGTTATACTTCCAGCTATACTCTGTACTATTGTGTCAGTGAGGGAAGGAGTGAGAGAGAACTGAGCTACAATAGGCCCAGACACTAGGCTCACTTCTGCGTTAGTTGCTCTTTCTTCTACGTCATCAAATAGAGTCATACTTCCTGATTGTGACACTAGGCTTTCTGAATCTGAATCAGAATCAGACATCTCTGTATGAGCAGGAAACAATATATCTTTAATTATCACTCTGAATGTTTCTGCTGTGTAATTCCTGTTATACATCACACCGAGGTATTTGGCTACTTGCCTGCACGTCTGAAGTTTTAATGTTCTCAACTCAGACAAAGTCAGAGTATCAATTAACTGTTTCACTTTGGCATACATCATGAAAATAAGTATACTACGAGAGAGTGATTATGAGAAACTATAATCCTGATAAGAATTTCGGAGTTGGTGGTCTTAGAGCTAGAACTCATCAACAGTATTTCCATCTCCTTGGATCAAGAGACTCAGTCAGGTACATACATCCACTTGGCATGTTGTACAAGACTAAACTCAAAGTCTTCAGATTAGGAAAGTACTCAAAGCGTTTGACCATCAATTTACTAGTAAGTCAAACTGGACAATTTCTCCAACACCTTGGACAAAAGCATCCCAGACAGGACCCCATTTGTTACAAAAAACGCAATTCTAAAAGCTTAGAGATCTCCAGTGAATACTAGAAAGGACTGCCTTTCTAGCATTCAGCCTGTTACTGGGTTTTCGTAACAAGTAGTCAGTATACTTGTCCAATTATCCATTAGACTTCAGTATGATTCAATAGTGCTTCAGGATTACAACTGGTAGGCTACTAACTAGAGAAATTAAAATTTAATAAATTTATTAAGTCTAGAGGTATATTATCAAATTAAATTAAATTAAATTAATCACAGTAATCAAAATATCACTTCTCTCGAGTACAATATTATTGTGCTGAAAGCACATATCACATTTATAAATCTTAAGTACCGTCTGGTACATAAACATTTAATAAGATATTACAAATATGTACAAGTAAGTTTGTGTGTATATGTGTAAGTGCTCTAAGTAGTTCGCTATGTCTCACGACTCGACTAGACTTAAACAAGTGACTGACAAAGTCCTCAAATAAACTAACTACTTGACCAACTGGCAATCAGAACAGTCTGCTTGAACAACAAAAAGAATGCTAAATCCAATAGCAATATAACAAGCAACTGTGACAATCAAGAACAAGGAGATAATATAATGACACTAAGTAGGGACCATCTGCAGATCCTCCACAAAAGTCACAAAACTCCAATACTACTGAAGCTAAGTTCAGCATAAGAAAATCCCCGACTGTGATAATACACAGATACCAGTACAAGTTAGGTCAGAAGCTACAGCTCAGGACCTGAGTTGCTCAGGGTGTCTATGCGACACACAACCTCAGTACAACGTCGAAAATCACTAAGTCTATTTAATGTTCTGTGAACAGAGTTCTACAGAACTAACAAGAATAATGAGACAGACGATCTGTCCAACCACCAAGAGAGTCTAGACCAGACTGAATACTTCAGGCGAGGTGAGGACACCCCAGCCTCGATCACATGATATCTCCGTGTACAGCTGCAGCTCAGGAACAGAAGCCGGCAGTCTAACGAGCCACAAGCGATAATTACAGTAGTTAGACAATCAAGACTTGAACTGAGCACATATGTTACATCCTACCTAACCTAAAGAAGCTAAGTCAAATAACAATATAAAGCAAGACTTTTATGATTTAGCTATTATCGCAAATATAAGCAACATAAAATTATATGAAAAGGTAATAATTATATATATACATAATAATCATTGCAACCCATTCAGGGGTTGCAACACACACCACCATGACCACCCACTGCCACCAACACCCACCACCATCATCACTCACTGCCACCACCACCCACCCCATGACCACTCACTGCCACCCAACCCACCACCATGACCACTCACTGCCACCACCACCCACCACCATGACCACAAACTGCCACCGCCACCCACCTCCATGACCACCCACTGCCACCACCACCCACCACCATGACCACCCACTGCCACCACCAACCACCAAATGACCCCCAACTGCCACCACCACTCACCACCATGACCTCCCACTGCTACCACCACCCACCACCATAACCACCCACTTCCACCACCACCCACTACAATGACCACCCACTGCCACCACCACCCACAGCCATGACCACTCTGCCACCAACACCCACCACCATGACCACCTACTGACACCACCAACCACCACCATGACCACCCACTGCCACCTCCACCACCAACTGACCACACCCACTGCCATGACCACCCACTGCCACCTCCACCCACCACCATGACCTCTCACTGCCACCACCAGCCACCACCATGACCACCCACTGCCACCACCACCCACCACCTTGAACTCCCACTGCCACCACCACCCACCACCATGACCACCCACTGCCACCTCCACCCACCACTATGATCACCCACTGCCACTACCACCCAACACCATGACCACCCACTGCCACCACCACCCACCACCATGACCACCCACTGCCAACCACCACCCACCACCATCACCACCCACTGCCACCACCACCCAACACCATGACCACCCTCTGCCACCTCACCCACCACCATGACCTCCCACTGCCACCACCACCCACCACCAAGACCGCCCACTGCCACCTCCACCCACCACAAACACCACCCACTGCCACCACCACCCACTACCATGACCACCCACTGCCACCCCCACCCATCACCATGACCACCCACTGCCACCCACCACCATGACCACCCACTGCCACCACCACACACTACCATGACCACCCACTGCCACCACAACCACCACCATGACCACCCACTGCCACCACCACCCATCACCATGACCACCCACTGCCACCACCACCCAACACCATGACAACCCACTGCCACCACCACCCACCACCATGACCACCCACTGCCACCACCACCCACCACCACGACAACCCACTGCCACCTCCACCCAACACCATGACCTCCCACTGCAACCAGCACCACCCCCCATGACCACCCACTGCCACCTGCACCCACCACCATGACCACCGACTGCCACCACCACCCACCACTATAACCACCCACTGCCACCACCACCCACCACCATGACCACCGACTGACACCACCACCCACCACCATGACCACCCACTGCCATTACCACCCACTACTATGACCACACACTGCCACCTCCATCCACCACCATGACCTCCCACTTCCACTACCACCCACCACCATGACCGCCCACTGCCACCTCCACCCACCACCATGACCACCCACTGCCACCACCTCCCACCACCATGACCACCCACTGCCACCACCACCCACCACCATGACCACCCACTGCCACCACCACACACCACAAAGACAACCCACTGCCACCTCCACCCACTACCATGAGCACCCACTGCCACCTCCACCCACCACCATGACCACCCACTGCCACCACCACCCACCACAATGACCACCTACTGCCACCTCCATCCACCACCATGACCACCCACTGACACCACCACCCACCACCATGACCACCCATGGCTACCACCTCCAACCACCATGACCGCCTACTGCCACCATCGCCCGCCACCATGACCACCCACTGCCACCACCACCCACCACCATGACCACCCACTGGCCCCCTCCACCACCACCATAACCTCCCACTGCCACCACCACCCACCACCATGACCACCCACCGCCACCTCCACCCACCACCATGACCACCCACTGCCACCACCACCCACCAACACGACCATCCACTGCCACCACCACCCACCACAATGACCACGCAATGCCACCACCACCCACCACAATGATCACTCACTGCCACCACCACCCACCACCATGACCACCCACTGCCACCACCACCCACCACCAAGACCACCCACTGCCACCACCACCCACGAACATGACCACCCACTGCCACCACCACCCACCACCATGACCACGCAATGCCACCACCACCCACCACAATGACCACTCACTGCCACCACCACCCACCACCATGACCACCCACTGCCACCTCCACCCACCACTCTGACCAAACCCCCTGCCACCACCACCCTTCACCATGACCACCCAGTGCCATCTACACCCACCACCATGACCACCCACTGCCACCACCACCCACTACCATGACCACCCACTGCCACCACCACATCACCACCATAACCACGCACTGCCACCACCAACCACCACCATGACCACCCACTTCAACTACCACCCACTACCATGACCACCCACTGCCGCCTCCACCCACCACCATGACCTCCCACTGCCACCACCACGACCACCCACTGCCACCTCCACCCACCACCATGACACCCATTGCCACCACCACCTACCACCCTGACCACCCACTGCCACCACCACCCACCACCATAACCACCAACTGTTACCACCACAAACCACCATGACCACCAACTGCCACGTCCATCCACCATCATGACCACCCACTGCCACCACCACCCACCACCATGACCACCCACTGCCACCACCACCCACCAACATGTCCACCCACTGCCACCACCACCCATCACCACCCACCACCATGACCACCCACTGCCATCTCCACACACCACCATGACCACCCACTGCCACCACCACCCACCACCATGACCACCCACTGCCATCACCACCCACCACCATGACCACCCACTGCAACCGCCACCCACAACCATGACAACCCACTGCCACCACCACACACCACCACCCACCGCCATGACCACCCACTTTATATGTTTTAAGCACTCTTATTTGAAGAATGAAACAATAAAAATCTGAAGATATATAAAAAATAAAACATCAAACTTTAACCTCCATAATATTTTTGTGCTGAGGTGACGCGCGGATAAATGAGTCAGGGGATATCTGAGTCAGGGGATACCTGAGTCAGGGGATTCCTAAGTCAGGGGATACTGAGTCAGGGGATACTGAGTCAAGGGAAACTGTGTCATGGAATACTGAGTCAGGGGATACTGAGTCAGGGGTCACTGAGCCAGGGGATACTGAGTCAGAGGATACTGAGTCAGGGGATACTGATTCAGGGGATACTGAGTCAATGGATACTGAGTCAGGGGATACTGAGTCAAAGGATTACTAAGTCAGGGGATACATGAGTCAGGGGATACCTGAGTCAGGGGATACCTGAGTCAGGGGATACTGAATCAGGGGATACTGAGTCATGTGATAACTGAGTCAGAGGATACCTGAGTCAGGGGATACCTGAGTCAGAGGATACCTGAGTCAGGGGATACTGGGTCAGGGGATACTGAGCCAGGGGATAACTGAGTCAGGGCATACTGAGCCAGGGGATAACTGAGTCAAGGGATACCTGAGAAAGGGGATGCCTGAGTCAGGGGATACCTGAGTCAGAGGATACTGAGTCAGAGGATACTGAGTCATTGGATAACTGAGTCAGGGGATAACTGAGCCAGGAGATACTGAGTCAGGGGATACTGAGTCAGAGGATACTGAGTTAGGGGATAACTGAGTCAGGGGATTCCTGAGTCAGGGGAAACCTGAGTCGGGGGATACCTGAGTCGGGGGATACTGAGTCATGGGATACTGAGTCAGGGGATACCTGAGTAAGAGGATACTGAGTAGGGAATACCTGAGTCAAAGGATACCTGAGCCAGGGGATACCTGAGTCAGGGGATACCTGAGTTAGGGGATACTGAGTCAGGGAATACTGAGTCATTGGATAACTGAGTCAGGGGATACCTGAGTCAGTGGATATCTGAGTCAGGGGATACTGAGTCAGGGGATAATGAGTCAGGGGATACCTGAGTCAGGGGATACCTGAGCCAGAGGATACCTGAGTCAGTGGATACCTGAGTCAGGGGATACCTGTTGCAACCCCTGAATTGGTTGTAATGATTATTATTTATATATATGATTATTATCTTTTCATTTAATTTTATATTGCTTATATTTGCGATAATAGCTAAATCGTAAATATATTGCTTTATATTATTATATTAAATTTTGTGAGGTAGGATGTAACATGTGCTCAGTTCAAGTCTTGATTGTTTAACTACTGTAATTGTCGCTCTTTGCTCGTTACTCTGCCAGCTTCTGTTTTTGAGCTGCAGCTGTACACGGAGCTATCACGTGATCGAGGGGGGGTGTCCTCACCTCGCCTGAAGTATTCAGTCTGGTCTAAACTCTCTTGGTGGTTGGACAGATTGTCTGTCTCATGATTCTTGCTAGTGCTGTAGAACTCTGTTGTACTGAGGTTGTGTCACATAGACACTCTGAGCAACTCAGGTCCTGAGCTGTAGCTTCTGACCTAATTTGTACTGGTATCTGTGTATTATCACAGTCGTGGATTTTCTTATGCTGAACTTAGATTCAGTAGTATGGTGACTTTCGTGGAGGATCTGCAGATGGTCCCTACCTAGTGTCTTTATATTATCTCCTTCCTGATACCTGAGTCAGGAGAAAACTTAGTCAGGGGATACCTGAGTCAGGGGATACCTGAGTCAGGGGATAACTGAGTCAGGGGATACCTGAGTCAGGGGATAACCGAGTCAGTGGTTACTGAGTCAGGGGATACTGAGTCAGGGGATACTGGGTCAGGGGATACTGAGTCAGGGGATACTGAGTCAGGGGATACTGAGTCAGGTGATACTGAGTCAGGGGATACTGATTCAGGGGATACTGAGTCAGGGGATACTGATTCAGGGGATACTGAGTCAAATTAAGAACTGTATGAAAATTTCTCTTCGTTTTGCTAATTATTAAATTGAGTTTTGTGACCCTGCTGTTGCTTGTTATATTGCTATTGGGCTTAGCATTCTTTTTATTGTTCAAGCAGACTGTTCTGATTGCCAGTTGGTCAAGAAGTTAGTTAATGTGAGGACTGTCAGTCACTTGTTTAAGTCTAGTCGAGTCGTGAGACATAGCAAACTACTTAGAGCACTTACACATACACACAAACTTAATTGTACATATTTGTAATATCTTATTAAATGTTAATGGACCAGACGGTACTTAAGAATTATAAATGTGATATGTGCATTCAGCACAATACTATTGTACTCGAGAGAAGTGATATTATTTTGATTACTGTGATTAATTTAATTTAATTTGATAATATACCTCTGGACTTAATAAATTTATTAAATTTTAATTTATCTAGTTAGTAGCCTACCAATTGTAATCCTGAAGCACTATTGAATCATACTGAATTCTAATGAATAATTGGACAAGGATACTGACTACTTGTTACGAAAACCCAGTAACAGGCTGGATGCTAGAAAGGCAATCCTTTCAAGTATTCACTGGAGATCTCTAAGCTTTTAGAATTGCGTTTTTTGTAACAAATGGGGGCCTGTCCGGGAGGCTCTTGATCTAAGGTGTTGGAGAAATTGTCCAGTTTGACATACTAGTAACTCTATGATCAAACACTTTGAGTACTTTCCTAATCTGAAGACTTTGAGTTTAGTCTTGTACAACATACAAGGTGGATATAAGTACCTGACTGAGTCTCTTGATCCATCCTAAGGACTGTTTATGAGTTCTAACCCTAAGACAACCAACACTAAAATTCCTATTAGGATTATAGTTTCCCATAATCACTCTCTCGTAGTACACTTATTTTCGTGATGTATGCCAAAGTGAAACAATTAATTGATACTCTGACTTAGTCTGAGTTGAGTACAATAAAACTTCAGACGTGTTGGAGATGTCTGATTATGATTCAGATTCAGAAAGCGTAGTGTCACTATTAGGAAGTATGACTCTATTTGATGACTTAAAAAAAAGAGCAACTACGGCAAAAGTTCTGAGCCTATTGAACCTCCGCTCACACCTTCCCGCCTCACTGACACAATAGTAGAGAGTATAGCAGGTAGAATGATGCAGCCACATACTAGTACAGTGTATGCTAAAACCTGTATCTACTTATCCTAGACAGATCTAGACTCTTTTGGGACGACGGGAACGAAGTTTCCGCCCAAAGGGACAGTCCAGAAAGACTGTTAATTTCCCTACTCCTCCATTACCAACGGGTTTCCTATCTCTCAGGAACAGTTTGAGAGGTTTGAACCCCTCATTATGTTGCAGACTGCACAAATAGGGGCCCTCAGAGGAAATTGAACGAAGATTTCCAAAGAGAAAGTGTTCGTCTTGGAAGACAACAGACTGATAGATCACAGGACACATTAATATGCAGAAAGCTGCATCCATGGTTCCTAAGTTTTTTGAGAAGACTTAGACACCCATTTTGATGTGTTTTGAGAACCAGCACGTGCTATTTAACTTTCCCCGTAAGCACTAGGCTACCTTGTTGCACACAGCTTTGACAGGAAGAACTCAAACTTGTACTGCTGCTTTACCATTTGCCAAGTACATTAGTTATGACGCGTCAAGCAAACTATTCAGAGACATATAACTTGTTACCCTGTAAGTTATCAAAGAGCATTTTCGTATGTTACAAAGACGACAAGATAAAAACCCGTGTAGAGTTTGCTCGAGGGAAAAAAGTTGCATTTGAGAGGTGGTGTAGGTCTGCCAAGTGCAACAACTACGACAGCCTTGTTCAGTTGTTACTACACGAAGAGTTTAACAACTGTATGTCTGTTGACACACAAGAAAATCTGACGATCATACTACCTCGGATAATCTGGAAACTGCAGCATTAGCAGACAATTACGAGATTTCTCACAAACTTGTACATACCAAAACACAAAGAAACAAGGTAACTAAAGATTTTTCCTAGAAGTTGGCAAACCCAAATCAGCTGCTCATTGCCGGCCTGATGTACCTGCTACTGTAACTTCTCGTACCTTTAAACCCGGAAAACTCACAATCCTGAATCTGTCTCTGTGGCTAGAGAGAAATCTGATAACGAGAAGAAGAAAGTTAAATGCACCTATTGTAACAGAAAAGGACATGCTAGAGAGTATTGTTATAAGTTAGAAAGAGATACGAGAAGCAGTCGTGCGGCTGGCGCCCCCACTCAAGTCGTATCTTCTTCCGAGCAACAAAGGCTCCAAAATCCTAGTAATCCCTCTGATCTTACTGTTTTAGATAATATTACTCAGAAGAGATGACTAGCATCAGAAAGTGTATCTGACGAAAAGATTCGTTCAGCGATGAGTCCTTACTTTTCGAGTGATAAAGTAGGATTTGACGAATCACATCTAACTGAGATAATTACTTTCAGAGACACTGGCAGCTATCTCACGTTATTAAGAGAAGATGTACTGCCCATAACTGATGATACCTATTGCAAGATAGATGTATTGTTACAAGCCTATTGTGGGGCTGTTTATAAAGTACCCTTCATAAAGTTTACATTGAAACAAGCTATTATACTGGTTATATTTCAGTGGTATATCCAGTGGTTGTATTTCCCATCAGGTCAGTGGACTTGTTGATAGGGAACGATATCCTTCATGCTGGTATATGTAAAGAACCACTTGTGACTGATAATAACAATGATGATAATTATGCCACTGAAGCTTGTAGAGAGAAGCCTATTTTATTTCCTCTCAGCGCAATCACTAGAGCTATGACAAAGATTCAACAACCATCCTTGTCTCCTGTTGAGTTAGTGGATTTCAATGATTTGGGCTTGAATATGTTTTTTAGTGACGCTCTATGCCCCGGGTCATTAACATTGACTCCTCCCGGTCATCAACCTAGTCAGGACTCAACTGACGTTAAATTTCTAACTCATGATGATTTAATCAAGGATCAGTTTGTTGATCAGTCACTGGAAAGACTGAGAGATATAGCAGTTACTGAGAGTGAAGCAAAGGATCTCGATAATTGTTACTATTATAGTAACGGTGTACTGATGGAGAAAAATACATGTAAGTTGTCAGCTGATAGTGTTTCCACCACAGTCAAGCATCTCTTAGTGTTACCAGTTACATTTCGTGAACAAGCCATTGATTTTGCTCACAATAGTCCCATAGGAAGACATTTGGGTGTCAAGAAGACACTCGGTAAATTGGCAAAACATTTTACTTGGCCAAAGATGAAGGAAACAGTAGCTGATCATGTGCGACATTGTCACTTGTGTCAAGTGACAGGCAAGCCAGGATACACACCTCCACCTACACCTCTCACTGTGTTCATTAGTAGCAAAGTTCAGTTCACCTGGACTAGAGATTGTTCAGATTCGTTCAGAAGGTTGAAGCGCTTGCTATCCTCTGCTCCTGTGTTGAAAAGTCCTAAATTCAATCTTCCCTTCTTTTTACATATAGATGCGAGTGGCTATGCAGTGGGTGTTGTGTTGCTCCAACAGTCAATATCCACTGACATTCTCCGTCCTATATGTTACTATTCATCTAAACTTAAACGACACCAGAAAAATTATGCCACTATTGAGAAAGAGGCTCTAGCTCTTGTGGTGTCCTTGGAACATTTTGACGTGTAATTGGGCACTTCCCCATTTAAAATTAACGTTTTTGCAGACCACAATCCACTCACTTACATTAACACTATGAAAAGTAAAAGTGCTAGGATCATGAGGTGGGCACTCAGAATTCAACCTTATTCTATTAGTATAAAACACATAAGTGGTCAATGTAATGTAATTGCTGACGCTCTGTCACATCCTTAATAATTATCAGTTACATTAAATTAACTTAATTTAATGCCCAAATACTTTTTGTTACTTGCTATGTCAAATTCAGTAGAGTAACTTAATCCCTCCAGCCCATATTAATTATATATACTCATGTCTAAATATTATATTTATATATTCATAGTAGTGATGAGATGTGTGTGACCAGGAGACAGAAGCTGAGTGTTGAGTGGGTAGTGTTGTGTGGGCGATGTTACTGCTCGACGGAACACTGTCCTGCCGCAGACCACCCCCCCTTCACTACACACCTTAAGCTGTTTCATACTCAGATGTCCATACTGCATAGCATTCCACAACCACTACTTAAGAGTGGAATGCATTCTCCTCTATTATGATCAAGCCTGATAGTGCCCTGCTTGTCTACGTTATCCTGTCTCTACACTGATGCACATAACTACGAGAATGCAGAGATACGATACTGTGTACTGCCCTATTACTAGGGGCCTAACTTAAAGTGAAACACTGTTAAATTATAGAAGTGCTTAGCACAAGAGTGACTCTGATTAATGTTTATATTAATTAGTAATGTAACCTGAGTAATCAGTAATGTGAAAGACATTAATGCAACTCTAAGTACGACCGTTTGTCGTGTTGGGGGGTGTTGCAACCCCTGAATTGGTTGCAATGATTATGTATATATATAATTATTATCTTTTCATATAATTTTATATTGCTTATATTTGCGATAATAGCTAAATCGTAAATATATTGCTTTATATTATTATTATTTGACTTAGTTAAATTTTTTGAGGTAGGATGTAACATATGTGCTCAGTTCAAGTCTTGATTGACTAACTACTGTAATTATCGCTCTTTGCTCGTTATTCTGCCGGCTTCTGTTTCTGAGCTGCAGCTGTACATGGAGCTATCATGTGATCGAGGGGGGTGGTGTCCTCACCTCGCCTGAAGTATTCAGTCTGCTCTAGACTCTCTTGGTGGTTGGACAGATTGTCTGTCTCATTATTCTTGTTAGTTCTGTAGAACTCTGTTCACAGAACATTGTATAGACTTAGTGATTTTCGACGTTGTACTGAGGTTGTGTCGCATAGACACTCTGAGCAACTCAGGTCCTGAGGTGTAGCTTCTGACCTAATTTGTACTGATATCTGTGTATTATCACAGTCGTGGATTTTCTTATGCTGAACTTAGACTGTTCAACTGCCTCCCAGCACACATAAGGGGGATTACCAACAGACCCCTGGCAGTCTTCAAGCTGGCACTGGACAAGCACCTAAAGTCAGTTCCTGATCAGCCGGGCTGTGGCTCGTACGTTGGTTTGCGTGCAGCCAGCAGCAACAGCCTGGTTGATCAGGCGCTGATCCACCAGGAGGCCTGGTCACAGACCGGGCCGCGGGGGCGTTGACCCCCGAAACTCTCTCCAGGTAAACTCCAGTAGTATGTGAGTTTGGTGACTTTTGTGGAGGATCTGCAGATGGTCCCTACTTAGTGTCGTTATATAATCTCCTTGTTCCTGATTCTGTGTCGCAGTTGCTTGTTATATTGCTATTGGGCCTAGCATTCTTTTTATTGTTCAAGCAGACTGTTCTGATTGCCAGTTGGTCAAGAAGTTAGTTAATGTGAGGACTATCAGTCATTTGTTTAAGTCTAGACGAGTCGTGAGACATAGCGAACTACTTAGAGCACTTACACATATACACAAACTTACTTGTACATATTTGTAATATCTTATTAAATGTTAATGCACCAGACGGTACTTAAGAATTATAAATGCGATATGTGCATTCAGCACAATACTATTGTACTCGAGAGAAGTGATATTATTTTGATTACTGTGATTAATTTAATTTAATTTGATAATATACCTCTAGACTTAATAAATTTATTAAATTTTAATTTCTCTAGTTAGTAGCCTACCACTTGTAATCCTCAAGCACTATTGAATCATACGGAATTCTAAAGGATAATTGGAAAAGGATACTGACTACTTGTTACGAAAACCCAGTAACAGGCTGAATGCTAGAAGGGCAGTCCTTTCTAGTATTCACTGGAGATCTCTAAGCTTTTAGAATCGCGTTTTTTGTAACAATACCTGAGTCAGCGGATACCTGAGCCAGGTGATACATGAGTCAGGGGATACTGAGTCAGGGGATACTGAGTTAGGGGATACCTGAGTCAAGGGATGCCTGAGTCAGGCGATACCTTAGTCAGGGGACACTGAGTCATGGGATCCTGAGTCAGGGGATACCTGTGTCAGGGGACATTGAGTCAGGGGATACCTGAGTCAAGGGATACTGAGTCAGAGGATATTGGGTCAGGGGATACAGAGTCAGGGGATACCTGAGCCAGGGGATAACTGAGTCAGGGGATAACTGAGTCAGTGGATACCTGACTCAGGGGATACTGAGTCAGTTGATACTTGAGTCAGTGGATAACTGAGTCAGGGAATACTGAGTCAAGGGATACCTGTGTCCGGGGATACTGAGTCAGGGGATACCTGAGTCAGGGGTTTCTGAGTCAGGGGATACCTGAGTCAAGGGATTCTGAGTCAGGGGATACTGAGTCAGGGGATACCTGAGTCAGGGGATACCAAGTCAGGGGATACCTGAGTCAGTGGATACTGAGTCATGGGATACTGAATCAGGGGATACCTGAGTAAGGGGATAACTGATTCATGGAATACTGAGTCAAGGGATACCTGAGTCAGGGGATACTGAGTCAGGGGTTACTGAGTCAGGGGATACTGAGTCAGGGGATACCTGAGTCAGTGGATAACTGAGTCAGGGGATAACTGAGTCAGTGGATACCTGACTCAGGGGATACTGAGTCAGTTGATACTTGAGTCAGTGGATAACTGAGTCAGGGAATACTGAGTCAAGGGATACCTGTGTCCGGGGATACTGAGTCAGGGGATACCTGAGTCAGGGGTTTCTGAGTCAGGGGATACCTGAGTCAAGGGATTCTGAGTCAGGGGATACTGAGTCAGGGGATACTGATTCAGGTATACTGAGTCAGGGGATACTGAGTCAGGGGACACTGAGTCAGGGGACACTGAGTCAGGGGATACCTGAGTCAGGGGATAACTGAATCAGGGGATACTGAGTCAGGGGATACTGGGTCAGGGGATACCTGAGTCTGGGGATACATGAGTCAGGGGATGCCTGAGTCAGGGGATACCTGAGTCAGGGGATACCTGAGTCAGGAGAAAACTTAGTCAGGGGATACCTGAGTCAGGGGTTTCTGAGTCAGGGGATACCTGAGTCAAGGGATTCTGAGTCAGGGGATACTGAGTCAGGGGATACTGATTCAGGTATACTGAGTCAGGGGATACTGAGTCAGGGGACACTGAGTCAGGGGACACTGAGTCAGGGGATACCTGAGTCAGGGGATAACTGAATCAGGGGATACTGAGTCAGGGGATACTGGGTCAGGGGATACCTGAGTCTGGGGATACATGAGTCAGGGGATGCCTTAGTCAGGGGATACCTGAGTCAGGGGATACCTGAGTCAGGAGAAAACTTAGTCAGGGGATACCTGAGTCAGGGGATACCTGAGTCAGGGGATAACTGAGTCAGGGGATACCTGAGTCAGGGGATAACCGAGTCAGTGGTTACTGAGTCAGGGGATACTGAGTCAGGGGATACTGGGTCAGGGGATACTGAGTCAGGGGATACTGAGTCAGGGGATACTGAGTCAGGTGATACTGAGTCAGGGGATACTGATTCAGGGGATACTGAGTCAGGGGATACTGATTCAGGGGATACTGAGTCAAATTAAGAACTGTATGAAAATTTCTCTTCGTTTTGCTAATTATTAAATTGAGTTTTGTGACCCTAACGTTCTGACTCGACATAATTTGAATATTTAGTCAAACAATGTGAATTTATGTCAACTTTTGGTTTACGAACCTAATTTAAAAACAGTTAGGTAAGATTATGTTAAAATATTCCAAGATTTTTAAGGGCACCTCAGGTTATCAAGTAAAGTTAGAAGAAAAGAAAGGTTCATAATTTTTTTAATAAATATATTTATTATTCAATAAAATAAGTTTATACTAACCTGGTAAGTTGCTGGCGACGACCCTTAGTTACTACCTGTCCTCGCCACAACCCCCGCACGTCCAGGGAGGAGATGGTAGGAGTGGTCGTACCTGAACCTGAGATGATGCCAACAAATTAGTAACACTTTAATATCCTGCAATGTCTCGTATAATTATCTTTAAATATGTAAATAAAATTAGAATTTATTTGTAAGAATCTAGGCCAGTTGTCTGCAATTACAAGTTTAATTACTATTGACTCCCACTAGAGGTTCAAGGCTATATGAATGCCGCTACTGGTTCCACGTAAATTGTCTTCTACTAGGGGTTCAAGGCTATGTGAATGCCGCTACTGGTTCCAGGTAAATTGTCTTCAACAAGGGGTTCATGGCCTATCAGCTCCAACTAGAAGTTCAGAACCTGATAGCAGTATATAACACATTGTGTGACGATGCAATGTGTGAGTGGTTCAAGTCCCTCCATGAAGTGTAGGCGACTCTGTGTCAACGCCAGGGATGTAATAATGGCTCTGTGTCAACACCAGGGATGTAATAATGGCTCTGTGTCAACACTAGGGATGTAATAATGACTCTGAGTCAACACCAGGGATGTAATAATGGCCCTGTGTCAACAAAAGGGATGTAATAATGGCTCTGAATCAACACCAGGGATGTAATAATGGCTCTGTGTCAACACCAGGGATGTAATAATGGCTCTGAGTCATTCACCAGGGAGTAATAATGGCTATGTGTCAACACCAGGGATGTAATAATGGCTGTGTCAATACCAGTGATGAATATAATGGCTGTGTGTCAACACCACGGATGTAATAATGGCTCTTCTCAACACCAAGGTATATAATAATAGCTCTTGTCAACACCAGGGATGTAATAATGGCTCAGTGTCAACACCAGGGATGTAATAATGGCTCTGTGTCAACACCGGAGATGTAATAATGGCTCTGTGTCAACACCAGGTATGTAATAATGGGTCTGTGTCAACACTGGGGATAAAATAATGGCTCTGTGTCATCACCAGGGATGTAATAATGGGTCTGTGTCAACACCAGGGATGTAATAATGGCTCTGTGTCAATACCAGTGATGAAATAATGGCTGTGTGTCAACACCACGGATGTAATAATGGCTCTTTGTCAACACCAAGGATATAATAATGGCTCTGTCAACACCAGGGATGTAATAATGGCTCAGTGTCAACACCAGGATGTAATAATGGCTCTGTGTCAACACCGGAGATGTAATAATGGCTCTGTGTCAACACCAGGTATGTAATAATGGGTCTGTGTCAACACTGGGGATGAAATAATGGCTCTGTGTCATCACCAGGGATGTAATAATGGGTCTGTGTCAACACTAGAGATGTAATAATGGCTCTGTGTGAACACGAGGGATGTAATAATTGGTCTGTGTCAACACCAGGGATGTAATAATGGCTCTGTGTTAACACCAGGGATGTAATAATGGCTCTGTGTCAACACCAGGGATGTAATAATGGCTCTGTGTCAGCACCAGGGATGTAATAATGGCTGTGCGAACACCAGGGATGTAATAATGGCTCTGTGTCAACACCAGGGATGTAATAATGGCTCTGTGTCAACATCAGGGATGTAATAATGGGACTGTGTCAACACCTGGGATGTAACAATAGCTCTGTGTCAGCACCAGGGATGTAATAATGCTCTGTGTCAGCACCAAAGATGTAATAATGGCTGTGTGTCAACACCAGGGATGTAATAATGGCACTGTGCCAACACCAGGGATGTAATAATGGGTCTGTGTCAACACCAGGTATGTAATAATGGCTCTGTGTCAGCACCAGGGATGTAATAATGGCTCTGTGTCAAAACCAGGGATGTAATAATATCGGTGTGTCAACTACAGCGATGTAATAATGGCTCTGTGTCAACACCAGAGATGTAATAAAGGCTGTTTGTCAACACAAGGGATGTAATAATGGCTCTTTGTCAACACCACGGATATAATAATGGCTCTGAAACACCAGTAATGTAATAATGGCTCTGTGTCAACAACAGGGACGTAATAATGGCTCTGTGTCAACACCAGAGATGTAATAATGGCTCTGTGTCAACACCAGGGATATAATAATGGCTGAGTCTCAACACCAGGGAAGTAATAATGGCTCTTTGTCAACAACAGGGATATAATAATGGCTTTGTCAACACCAGGGATGTAATAATGGTTCTGTGTCAACACCAGGGATGTAATAATGGCTCTGTGTCAACACCAGGGATGTAATAATGGTACTGAGTCAACACCAGGGATGTAATAATGGCTCTGTGTCAACACCAGGGATGTAATAATGGCTCTGTGTCAATACCAGGGATGTAATAATGGCTCTGTGCAAACACCAGGGATATAATAATGGCTCTGTCAACACCAGGGATGTAATAATGGCTCTGTGTCAACACCAGAGATGTAATAATTTCTCAGTGTCAGCACCAAGAATGTAATAATGGCTCTGTGTCACTACCAGGGAAGTAATAATGGCTCTGTGTCAACACAAGGGATGTAATAAAGGCTCTGTGTCAACACCAGGGATGTAATAATGGCTCTGTGTCAACACCAGGGATGTAATAATGGCTGTGTGTCAACACCAGGGATGTAATAATGGCTCTGTGTCAACACCAGGGATGTAATAATGGCTGTTTGTCAACACCATAGATGTAATAATGGCTCTGTGTCAACACCAGGGATGCAAAAATGGCTCTGAGTAAAGACCAGGGATGTAATAAAGGCTCTGTGTCAACACCAGGGATGTAATAATGGCTCTGTGTCAACACCAGGGATGTAATAATGGCTCATTGTCAACACCAGTGATTTAATAATGGCTGTGTCAACACCCGGGATATAATAATGGCTCTGTGTCAACACCAGGGATGTAATAATATCTATGTGTCAACACCAGTGTTGTAATTATCGCTCTGCATCAACACCAGGGATGTAATAATGGCTCAGTGTCAGCACTAGGGATGTAATAATGGCTCTGTGTCAACACCAGGGATATAATAATGGCTGTGTGTCGACACCAGGGATGTAATAATGGGTCTGTGTCAACACCAGAGATGTAATAATGGCTGTGTGTCAACACCAGGGATGTAATAATGGCTCAGTGTCAGCACTAGGGATGTAATAATGGGTCTGTGTCAACACCAGAGATGTAATAATGGCTGTGTGTCAACACCAGGGATGTAATAATGGCTCTGAGTCAACACCAGAGATGTAATAATGGCTCCGTGTCAACACCAGGGATGTAATAATGGCTCTGTGTCAACACCAGGGATGTAATAATAGCTCTGTGTCAACACCAGGGATGTAATAATTGCTGTGTTTCAACACCAGGGATGTAATAATGGCACTTTGTCAACACCAGGGATATAATAATGGCTCTGTCAACACCAGGGATGTAATAATGGCTCCCTGTCAACACCAGGGATGTAATAATGTATCTGAGTCAATACCAGGGATGTAATAATGGCTCTGTGTCAACACCAAGCATATAATAATAGCTCTGTCAACACCAGGGATGTAATAATGGCTCTGTGTCAACACCAGGGATGTAATAATGGCTCTGTGTCAACACCAGGGATGTAATAATGGCTCTGTGTCAACACCAGGGATGTAATAATGGCTCTGTGTCATCACCAGGGATGTAATAATGGCTCTGTGTCAACACCAGTGATGTAATAATGGCTGTGTGTCAACACCAGGGATGTAATAAATGCTCTGTGTCAACACCAGGCATGTAATAATGGCTATGTGTCAACACCAGGGATGTAATAATGGCTCTGTGTCAACACCAGGGATTTAATAATGGCTCTGTGTCAGTACCAGGGATGTAATAATGGCTCTGTGTCAAAACCAGGGATGTAATAATGGCTGAGTGTCAACACCAGGGATGTAATAATGGCTCTGTGTAACACCAGGGATGTAACAATGACTGTGTGTCAACACCAGGGATGTAATAATGGCTCTTTGTCAACACCAGGGATATAATAATGGTTCTGTCAACACCAGGGATGTAATAATGGCTCTGTGTCAACACCAGGGATGTAATAATGGCTGTGTGTCAACACCAGGCATGTAATAATGCTCTTTGTCAACACTAGGGATATAAAAATGGCTCTGTCAACACCAGGGATAAAATAATGGCTCTGTGTAAGCACCAGGGATATAATAATAGCTCTGTTTCAACACCAGGGATGTAATAATGGCTCTGTGTCAACACCAGGGATGTAATAATGGCTCTGTTTCAACACCAGGGATGTAATAATGACTGTGTCAACACCAGTTATGTAATAATGGCTCTGTGTCAACACCAGGGATGTAATAATGGCTGAGTGTCAACACCATGGATATAATAGTTTTTCTGTGTCAACAACAGGGATGTAATAATGGCTGAGTGTCAACACCATGGATATAATAGTTTTTCTGTGTCAACACCAGGGATGTAATAATGGCTCTGTGTCAACACCAGGGATGTAATGATGGCTCTGTGTAAACACCAGGGATGTAATAATGACTGTGTCAACACCAGTTATGTAATAATGGCTCTGTGTCAACACCAGGGATGTAATAATGGCTCTGTGTCAACACCATTGATGTAATAATGGCTCTGTGTCAACACTAGGGATATAATAATGGCTCTGTGTCAACACGAGGGATGTAATAATGGCTCTGTGTCAACTCCAGGAATGCAATAATAACTCTGTGTCAACACCATGGATGTAATATTGGCTCTGTGTGAACACCAGGGATGTAATAATGACTCTGTGTCAACAACAGGGATGTAATAATGGCTCTGTGTCAACCCCAGGGATGTAATAATGGCTCTGTGTCAAAACCAGGGATGTAAAAATGGCTCTATGTCAACACCAGGGATGTAAAAATGGCTCTGTGTCAACTCCAGAGATATAATAATGGCTCTGTGTCAACACCAGGGATGTAATAATGGCTCTGTCTCAGCACCAGGGATGTAATAATGGCTCGGTGTCAACGCCAGGGATCTAATAATGGCTCTGTGTCAACACCAGGCATGTAATAATGGCTCTGTGTCATCATCAAGGATGGAATAATGGCTCTGTGTCAACGCCAGGTATGTAATAATGGCTCTGTGTCAACACCAGGGATGTAATAATGACTCTGTGTCAACACCATGGATGTAATAATGGCTCTGTGTCAACACCAGGGATGTAATAATGACTCTGTGTCAACACCAGGGATGTAATAATGGCTCTGTGTCAACACCAGGAATGTAACAATGGCTATGTGTCAGCACCAGGGGTGTAATAAGGTCTGTGTGTCAACACTAGGGATGTAATAATGGCTCTGTGTCATCACCAGGGATGTAATAATGGCTCTGTGTCAACACCAGGGATGTAATATTGGCTCTATGTCAACACCAGGGATGTAATAAAGGCTGTTTGTCAACGACAGGGATGTAATAATGGCTCTTTGTCAACACCAGGGATATAATAATGGCTCTTTCAACACCAGGGATATAATAATGGCTCTGTGTCAACACCAGGGATGTAATAATGGCTCTGTGTCAACACCAGAGATGTAATAATATCTCTGTGTCAACACTAAAAATGTGGTAATGGCTCTGTGTCAACACCAGGGATGTAACAATGACTGTTTGTCAACACCAGGGATGTAATAATGGCTCTGTGTCAACACCAGGGATGTAATAATGGCTCTGTATCAACACAAGTGATGAAATAATGGCTCTGTGTCATCACCAGGGATGTAATAATGGCTCTTTGTCAACACCAGGGATGTAATAATGGCTCTGTGTCAACAACAGGGATGTAATAATGGCTCTATGTGAACTCCAGAGATGTAATAATGGTTCTATGTCAACACCAGGGATGTAATAATGGCTCTGTGTCAACACCAGGGATGTAATAACGGCTGTGTGTCAACACCAGGCATGTAATAATGCTCTTTGTCAACACCAGGGATGTAATAATGGCTGTGTCAACACCAGGGATGTAATAATGGCTCAGTGTAAACACCAGCGATGTAATAATAGCTCTGTGTCAACACCAGGGATGTAATAATGGCTGAGTGTCAACACCATGGATATAATAGTTTTTCTGTGTCAACACAAGGGATGTAATAATGGCTCTGTGTCAACACCAGGGATGTAATAATGGCTCTGTGTAAACACCTGGGATGTAATAATGACTCTGTGTCAACACCAGGGATGTAATAATGGCTCTGTGTCAACACCAGGGATGTAATAATGGCTCTGTGTCAACACTAGGGATGTAATAATGGCTCTGTGTCAACACCAGGGATATAATAATGGCTCTGTGTCAACACTAGGAATGTAATAATGACTCTGTGTCAACCCCAGGGATGTAATAATGGCTCTGTATCAACACCAGGGATGTAATAATGGCTCTGTATCAACACCAAGGATGGAATAATGGCTCTGTGTCAACACCAGAGATGTAATAATGGCTCTGTGTCAACATCAGGGATGTAATAATGACTCAGTGTCAAAACCGTGGATGTAATAATGGCTCTGTGTGAACAACAGGGATGTAATAATGGCTCTGTGTCAACAACAGGGATGTATTAATGGCTCTGTGTCAACCTCAGGTATGTAATAATGGCTCTGTGTCAACACCAGGGATGTGAAAATGGCTCTATGTCAACACCAGGGATGAAAAAATGGCTCTGTGTCAACTCCAGAGATATAATAATGGATCTGTGTCAACACCTGGGATGTAATAATGGCTCTGTCTCAGCACCAGGGATGTAATAATGGCTCTGTGTGAACGCCAGGGATGTAATAATGGCTCTGTGTCAACACCAGGGATGTAATAATGGCTCTGTGTCAACATCAAGGATGGAATAATGTTTCTGTGTCAACACCAGGTATGTAATAATGGCTCTGTGTCAACACCAGGGATGTAATAATGACTCTGTGTCAACACCATGGATGTAATAATGGCTCTGTGTCAACACCAGGGATGTAATAATGACTCTGTGTCAACACCAGGGATGTAATAATGGCTCTGTGTCAACACCAGGAATGTAACAATGGCTCTGTGTCAACACCAGGGGCGTAATAATGTCTGTGTGTCAACACTAGGGATGTAATAATGGCTCTGTGTCATCACCAGGGATGTAATAATGGCTCTGTGTCAACACCAGGGATGTAATAATGGCTCTATGTCAACACCAAGGATGTAATAAAGGCTGTTTGTCAATGCCAGGAATGTAATAATGGCACTTTGTCAACACCAGGGATATAATAATGGCTCTGTCAACACCAGGTATATAATAATGGCTCTGTGTCAACACCAGGGATGTACTAATGGCTCTGTGTCAACACCAGAGATGTAATAATAGCTCTGTGTCAACACCAGGGATGTAACAATGGCTCTGTGTGAACACCAGGGATGTAATAATGGCTCTGTGTCAACCCCAGGAATGTAATAATGACTCTGTGTCAACACCAGGGATGAAATAATGGCTCTGTGTCAACACCAGTGATGTAATAATGACTCAGTGTCAACACCATGGATGTAATAATGGCTCTGTGTGAACACCAGAGATGTAATAATGGCTCTGTGTCTACAACAAGGATGTAATAATGGCTCTGTGTCAACCCCAGGGATGTAATAATGGCTCTGTATCAACAACAGGGATGTAAAAATGGCTCTATGTCAACACCAGGGATATAAAAATGGCTCTGTGTCAACTCCAGAGATATAATAATGGCTCTGTGTCAACACCAGGGATGTAAAAATGGCTCTCTCTCAGCACCAGGGATGTAATAATGGCTCTGTGTCAACGCCAGGAATGTAATAATGGCTCTGTGTCAACAACAGGGATACAATAATGGCTCTGTGTCAAGATCAAGGATGGAATAATGGCTCTGTGTCAACACCAGGTATGTAATAATGGCTCTGTGTCAACACCAGGAATGTAATAACGACTCTGTGTCAACACCAGCGATGTAATAATGGCTCTGAGTCAACACCAGGAATGTAACAATGGCTCTGTGTCAACACCAGGGGTGTAATAATGTCTGTGTGTCAACACTAGGGATGTAATAATGGCTCTGTGTCATCACCAGGGATGTAATAATGGCTCTGTGTCAACACCAGGGATGTAATAATGGCTCTATGTCAACACCAGGGATGTAATAAAGGCTGTTTGTCAACGCCAGGGATGTAATAATGGCTCTTTGTCAACACCAGTGATGTAATAATGACTCAGTGTCAACACCAGGGATATAATAATGGCTCTGTGTCAACACCAGGGATGTAATAATGGATCTGTGTCAACACCAGGGATGTGATAATGGCTCTATGTCAACACCAGGGATGTAATAAAGGCTGTTTGTCAATGCCAGGGATGTAATAATGGCACTTTGTCAACACCAGGGATATAATAATGGCTCTGTCAACACCAGGTATATAATAATGGATCTGTGTCAATACCAGGGATGTAATAATGGCTCTGTGTCAACACCAGAGATGTAATAATAGCTCTGTGGCAACACCAGGGATATAACAATGGCTCTGTGTCAACACCAGGGATGTAATAATGGCTGTGTGTCAACACCAGGGATACGATAATGTCTCTGTGTCAACACCAGGGATGTGGTAATGGCTCTGTGTCAACCCCTGGAATGTAATAATGAGTCTGTGTCAACCCCAGGGATGTAATAATGGCTCTGTGTCAACACAAGGGATGGAATAATGGCTCTGTATCAACACCAAGAATGGAATAATGGCTCTGTGTCAACACCAGGGAAGAAATAATGGCTCTGTGTCAACACCAGTGATGTAATAATGACTCAGTGTCAACACCGTGGATGTAAAAATGGCTCTGTGTGAACACCAGGGATGTAATAATGGCTCTCTGTCAACAACAGGGATGTAATAATGGCTCTGTGTCAAAAGCAGGGATGTAGTAATGGCTCTGTGTCAACACCAGGGATGTAAAAATGGCTCTATGTCAACATCTGGAATGTAAAAATGGCTCTGTGTCAACTCCAGAGATATAAAAATTTCTCTGTGTCAACACCTGGGATGTAATAATGGCTATGTCTCAGCACCAGGGATGTAATAATGGCTCTGTGTCAGCGCCAGGGATGTAATAATGGCTCTGCGTCAACACCAGGGATGTAATAATGACTCTGTGTCAACACCAGGGATGTAATAATAGCTCTGTGTCAACACCAGGAATGCAACAATGGCTCTGTGTCAAGGCCAGGGATATAATAATGACACTGTGTCAACACCAGGGATGTAATAATGGCTGTTTGTCAACGCCAGGGATGTAATAATGGATCTTTGTCAACACCAGGGATATAATAATGGCTCTGTCAACACCAGGGATATAATAATGGCTCTGTGTCAACACCAGGGATGTAACAATGGCTCTGTGTCAACACCAGGGATGTAATAATGGCTGTGTGTCAACACCAGGGATATAATAAAGTCTCTGTGTCAACAACAGGGATGTGGTAATGGCTCTGTGTCAACACGAGGGATGTAACAATGGCTCTGTGTCAACACTTGGGATGTATTGATGGCTCTGTGTCAACACAAGGGATGTAATAATGTCTCTGTGTCAACACCAGGGATGTAATAATGGCTCTGTGTCAACACCAGGGATGTAATAATGGCTCTGTGTCAACACCAGGGATTTAATAATGGCTCTGTCAACACCAGAGATGTAATAATGGCTCTGTGTCAACACCAGGGATGTAATAATGGCTCTGCGTCAACACCAGAGATGAAATAATTTCTCTGTGTCAGCACCAGGAATGTAATAATGGCTCTGTGTCAACACCAGGGATATAATAATGGCTCTGTCAACTCCAGGGATGAAATAATGGCTCTGTGTCAACACTAGAGATGTAATAATTTCTCTGTGTCAACACCAGGGATGTAATAATGGCTCTGTGTCATCACAAGGAATGTAATAATGGCTCTGAGTCAACACCAGGGATGTAATAATGGCTCTCTGTCAATACAGGGGATGTAATAATGGCTCTGTGTCAACACCAAGGATGTAGTAATGGCTCTGTGACAACACCAGGGAAGTAACAATGGCTCTGTGTTAACACCAGGGATGTAATAATGGCTCTGTGTCAACACCAGAGATGTAATAATGGATGTGTCTCAAAAACAGGGATATAATAATGGATCTGTGTCAACTCAAGGGATATAATAATGGCTCTGTCAACACCAGGGGTGTAATAATGGCTCTGTGTCAACACCAGAGATGTAACAATTTCTCTGTGTCAGCACCAGGAATGTAATAATGGCTCTGTGTCAACACCAGGGATGTCATAATGGCTCTGTGTCAACACCTGGGATGTAATAATGGCTCTGTGTCAACACCAGGGTTGCAATAATGGCTCTGTGTCAACACTAGGGATGTAATAATGGATCTGTGTCAACGCCAGTGATGTAATAATGGCTCTGTGTCAACACCAGGGATGTAGTAATGGCTCTGAGTAAACAGCAGGGATGTAATAAAGGCTCTGTGTCAACACCAGGGATGTAATAATGGCTATGTGTCAACACCAGGGATGTAATAATAGCACTGTGTCAACACCAGGGATGAAATAATGGCTGTGTCAACACCAGGGATGTAATAATGGCTATGTGTCAACACTCGGGAATGTAATAATATCTCTGTGTAACACCAGGGATGTAATAATGGTTCTATGTCAACACCAGGGATGTAATAATGGCTCTGTGTCAGCACCAGGGATGTAATAATGGCTCTGTGTCAACACCAGGGATGTAATAATGGCTCTGTGGCAACACCACGGATGTAATATTGGCTCTGTGTCAACACCAGGGATGTAACAATGGCTGTGTGTCAAAACCGGGGATGTAATAATAACTCTGAGTCAACATCAGGGATGTAATAATGGCTCTGAATCAACACCAGGGATGAAATAGTGGCTCTGTGTCATCACCAGGGATGTAATAATGGCTCTTTGTCAACACCAGGGATATAATAATGGCTCTGTCAACACCAGGGATGTAATAATGGCACTGTGTCAACAACAGGGATGTAATAATGGCTCTGTGTGAACACCAGAGATGTAATAATGGTTCTGTGTCAACCCCATGGATGTAATATTGGCTCTGTGTCAACACCAGGGATGTAATAATGGCTGTGTGTCAACACCAGGCATATAATAATGCTCTTTGTCAACACCAGGGATATACTAATGGTTCTGTCAACACCAGGGATGTAATAATTGCTCTGTGTCAACACCAGGGATGTAATAATGGCTCTGTGTCAACACCAGGGATGTAATAATGGCTCTGTGTCAACACCAAGGATGAAATAATGGCACTGTTTCAACACTAGGGATGTAATAATGGCTCTGTGTCACCTCGAGGTATATAATAATAGCTCTGTCAACAACAGGGATGTAATAATGGCTCTGTATCAACACCATGGATAGAATAGTCTTTCTGTGTCAACACCTGGGATGTAATAATGGCTCTGTGTCAACACCAGGGGTGTAATAGTGGCTCTGTGTCGACACCAAGGATGAAATAATGGCTCTGTGTCAACACCAGGGACGTAATAATGGCTCTGAGTCAACACCAGGGATATAATAATGGCTCTGTGTCAACACCAGGGATTTAGTAATGACTCTGTAACAACACCAGGGATGTAATAATGGCTCTGTGTCAACACCAGGGATGTAATAATGGCTCTGTGTCAACACCAGGGATGTAATAATGGCTGTGTGTCAACACCAGGGATGTAATAATGGCTCTGTGTCAACACCAGGGATATAATAATGTCTCTGTGTCAACTCCAGGGATGTAATAATTTTTCTGTGTCAACATTAGGGCTGTAATAATGGCTCTGTGTCAACACCAGTGATGCAATAATGGCTCTGTGTCAACACCAGGGATGTAATAATGGCTCTGTGTCAACACCAGGGATGTAATAATGCTCTGTGTCAACTCCAGGGATGGAATAATGGCTCTGTGTCAACACCAGGGATGTAATAATGGCTCTGTGTCAACACTAGGGATGTAATAATAGCTCTGTGTCAACACCAGGGACGTAATAATGTCTCTGTGTCAACACTAGATATGTAATAATGGCTCTGTGTCAGCACCAGGGATGTAATAATTGCTCTGTGTCAACACCAGGGATATAATAATGGCTCTGTGAACACCAGGGATGTAATAATGGCTCCCTGTCAACTCCAGTGATGTAATAATTTCTCTGAGTCAACACCAGGGACATAATAATGGCTGTGTCAACACCAGTGATGTAATAATGGCTCTGTGTCAACACCAGGGATGTAATAATGGCTCTGTGTCAACACCAGGGATGTAATAATGGCTCTGTGTCAACACCAGGGATGTAATAATGGCTCTGTGTCAACACCAAGGATGTAATAATGGCTCTGTGTCAACACCATGTGTTGCAACACCTGAATGGGTTACAATGATTATTATGTATATATAATGTATATTACCTTTTCATTTAATTTTATATTGCTTATATTTGCGATAATAGCTAAATCGTAAATGTATGACTTTATATTATTATTTGACTGTTATATTGTTATTTAGCTTATGTTGTTAGGATGTACATAATATATGCTCAGTAAGTCTTGATTGTCAAACTACTGTAATTATCGCTTGTCGCTCGTTATACTGCCGGCTTCTGAGCTGCAGTTGTCCACGTAGCTATCGCGTGATCGAGGGGGGGGTGTCCTCACCTCTCGTGAAGTAGTCAGTCTGCTCTAGACTCGCTTGCTGGTTGGACAGATTGTCTGTCTCATTATTCTTGTTAGTTCTGTAGAACTTTGTTCACAGAACATTGTATAGACTTTGTGATTTTCGACGTTGTACTGAGGTTGTGTGTCATTTGACACACGTGGCAACGTCGCACATGATCAGCTACTGTTTCCTTCATCTTTGGCCAAGTAAAATGTTTTGCCAGTTTACCGAGTGTCTTCTTGACACCCAAATGTCCTCCTATGGGACTATTGTGAGCAAAATCAATGGCTTGTTCACGAAATATAACTGGTAACACTACTAAAAACGCGACTGTGACAATACACAGAAACCAGTACAAAATTTGGTTAGAAGCTATAGCTAAGGACCTGAGATGTTCAGAGTGTCAATGTGACACACAACCTCAGTACAACGTCGAAAATCACTAAGTCTATACAATGTTCTGAGAACAGAGTTCTACAGAACTAACAAGAATAATGAGACAGACAATCTGTCCAACCTGCAAGCGAGTCTAGAGCAGACTGACTACTTCACGAGAGGTGAGGACACCCCCCCCTCGATCACGTGATAGCTACATGGACAACTGCAGCTCAGAAGCCGGCAGTACAACGAGCGACAAGCGATAATTACAGTAGTTTGACAATCAAGACAAACTGAGCACATATGTACCCCTAAAAATAAGCAAAATAACAATTAACAGAAAATTAATAATTAAAGTATAATTTCGATTTAGTATTATCGAAAATATAAGCAAAAAAAAATAAATAAAAGATAATTAATTTTATAAAATAATATTCATTGAAACCCTTTTCAGGGGGTTGCCCCCCCCCCCCCCCCAACACGACAGAGGGTCGCATAGGAGTTGTTTTTTGTCGTTAAATTATTGCTGATTATCATACAAAAACATTATAATATAAAATTATTTAGAGTCACCTCGCCCCAAAGCACCTTAAAATTTCACAGCGTCCGTCACTAGGATAGCCCCTTGTCTAGGGCTTAACGTATGTGTCTCTTCTATCTGGTTATTTTCATCAGTTTAGAGACTGGTTTTGGCTGAAAGGGGGGATTTGAGGCCGATCTTAGTAGAGGGGGACTGCTTTCCACTCTTAAGTAGGGTTGTGGAATGCGAGGCGGTATGAACATCGATTTTGAAAAGCTTAAGGTGTTAGTGAGGGGGGGGGGGTCTGCGCAGGACAGTTTTTTGCGCACGCAGTACATCACCCCCCCCACACTACTCACTAAAACACTCGCTTTTTCCCCTCTCAAAAACTTATGTGTTTTATAAATTAATAATTGAAATGACATGGTATTTTTTGTTAATATGGGCGGAGGGTTAAGTTACTTTATAAATTTTGGGGACATAGAAAGTAAAAAAAAGGTTTTTTGGGCAAAAAATTCGAAAATTTTTAAAAGGGGGAAGTCCCCAAAATACCCCTCAAATGTTCAAAGGCCCCAAAAGGCTATAAATAATTTTTTGGTGTCGTTTGAGCTTAGATGATTTAAATTAGGAGGGGAAAAATATCAGTGGATGTTGACTTTTGGGCAGCAAAACACCTACTGCATAAAAAACTCACATTATTGTAAAAAGAAGGGAAGATTGAAATTGGGAATTTAAACAGGAGCAGAGGTAGCAAACACTTAAACCTTTTAAAACGAGTTGAGAATTCTAGCCAGGGAATGAAAAGCTTTTGTAAGCTAGTAAGAAGAAAAAGCAAATTTAGAAAAGTTTGGACAGAACCCGTGATAATTCCTGCCATACCCCGGAATTTTGTCTCCTTTCATCCGTGGCACTGGAAATTTTGAAATTTCATGAACCTTAGCCTCAATAGGAGCAACCTCCCTTGGCGAACAAAACCTAGTAGGTTATCTTGGCTTGACCACTAGAGATGTAATAATGGCTCTTTGTAAACACCCGGGGGGATAATGTCTCTGGTCAACACCAGGAAGTAATAATGAATCTGTGTCAAAACAAAGGGTGTAATAATGACTCTCTATCAACACAGGGGTGTAATAATGGCTCTGTGTCAAAACCCGGGATGCAATAATGGCTCTGTGTACACCGCGAGTAAATTATGGTTTTGTGTCAACACCGGGTGTAATAATGGCTGTGTGTCAAACCAGGGATGTAAAAAAAGGCTCTGTGTCCCACCAGGTAGTAATAATGGTCTGGCAACACCAGGGAGATAATAAAGGCTCTGTGACAAAACCAGGGGGTGTAAAAAATTTGGCTCTGTGTCACACGGGGGTAATAATGGCTCTGTGTCAACCCGGAATGTAATAAGTTCTGTGTTCCACCAGGGAAAGTAATAATGGCTCTGTGTACCCTAGGGAGTAAAAATGGTTGTGTAAACACCAGGGATGTAATAATGGCTCTTGTCAACCTGGAGGAATAATGGTCTGTGTCAAAAACCCCGGGATGTAAAATGGCTCTTGTAACACCCGGGATGTAATTTAAAAACACTGTGTCAACACCTGGTGTAAAAAATGGCTCTGTGTGACCCGGGGTGTAATAATGTCTCTGTGTAAACCTAGAGATTAATAATGGTCTGGTCAACACAAAGGGGTGAATAATGGCTCGTGTCAACACCAGGGATGTAATAATGGCTCTGTGTCAACACCGGGATGTAATAATGGTCTGTGTCAAAAAACCAGGGGTGTAATAATGGCTCTGTGTCTACAACAAAGAGTAATAATGGTCTGTTCAACCCGGGATGTAACAATGGTTTTTGTTCAAAAACCCCGGGATGTAATAATGGCCCTGTGTGAACTCCGGATGTAATAATAGTTTTTGTCAACACCAGGGGGTGTAATAAAAATTCTGTGTCAACACCAGGGTGTAATAAGGCTGTGTGCAACAAAAGGCATGTAAAAAGCTCTTGTAACACCCGGGGAAAAATAATGGCTGTGTCAACCCAGGGTGTAATAATGGTTTTTTAAAACCAGGGATGTAATAAAAGCTCTTGTCAAAACCAGGGGTTAATATGGCTTTGTCAACCCAGGGGTGTAAAATGGTTGTTTAAACACCCGGGGTTAATAATGGCCTGTTAAACCTTTAAAAATTTAAATGGCTCTGTAAAAAACAGGGGGGTAATAAGGGCTGGGTAAACCCACATGGTTTTTAAAGTTTTTCTGTTTTCAACACCAGGGAGTAAAAATCTTTTTGTCAAAACCAGGGGGTGTTAAATTTGGGTCTGTGTAAACACAAAGGGGTTAATAATGCTCGTGCAACCCAGAGCATAATGGGCTCTGTGTCAAACCAGGGTTAATAAGGCTCTGTGCACACCCGGGAAGTAATAATGGCTTGTTAACACAGGGGTGAATAATGGCTCTGTTCAACACCAGGATGTAATAATGGCTCTGTGTAACACCGGGGTGAAAAAGACTCGTGTCAACCCGGGAGAAAAATTTGGGTCTGTGTAACACCAGGGATGTAATAAGGTCTGTTCAAAAACCCCGGATTTAATAAGGTCTGTGTCAAACAGGGATGTAAAAGGTCTGTGTCAACACCCCGGGGTGTAAATGCTCTGTCAACACGTGGATGTAAAATGGCTCTGTGTAACCCAGGATTAAAATTTGGTTGTGTCAACAACCGGGATGTAATAAAGGTCTGTTCAAAACCGGGGTGTATAATGGGTCTGTTTTCAACCAGGGATGTAAAATGGCTTGTCAAAAGGGATGTAAAAATGGCTCTGTGTCAACCAAGGATTAAAAATTTTCTGTGTCAACCCGAATTAAAAATGGCTCTTTCGACCAGGGGTGTAATAATGGCCTGTGTCAACCCAGGGTGAAAAAATGGCTGGTCAACCCAGGGATGTAAAAGGCTCTTGTCAACACCATATTTTTTAATAATTTGCTTGTGTCAAAACCAGGAAAAGAAAAAGGCTCTGTGTCAAGCAGGGTTAAAAATGGACCCCTGTCAACACCAGGGGTTAAAATGGCTTTTGTCAACCCAGGGGTGTAATAATGGCTTTTGTCAACACCGGGTTAATAATGCTTGTCAACACCAGGGAATAATAATGGGGCCCGTGTCAAAACCGGTGTTTTAAAGGGTCTGTGTCAACACAGGATGTTTAAGGCCTGTGTAACACCAGGGGTGTAAAATGGGTCTGGTCAAAACCAGGGATGTAATAAAGGCTTGTGTCAACACAGGGATTTAAAAAATGTTTTTGTCAAACAGGATGTTAATGGCTCTGTGTCAAAACCAGGGATGTAAAAGGCTCGGTCAAACGCGAGTTTTTCTCTGTGTAAAAAAAAGGGTTAATAATGCTTGTTCAACCGGGATGTAATAAGGGGTCTTTTCAACACCGGGATGGGAAAATGGCTCGTGCAACCAAAGGGATTTAATTCTCTGTCAAAACCAGGATGTATAATGGCTCTGTGTCAACAAGGATGTAAAATGGCTCTGGTCAACACCAGGATGAAATAATTTCTCTTTTCCCAAAAAGGAAAGAATAATGGGCCCTTGTCAAAACCAGGGGTTAAAATGGCTCTGTCAACACCAGGGAGTAAAATGGTTGTGTAAACCCTAGGAGTAAAAATTCTCTTGTAACCCAGGGATGTAATAAGGTTGTGTTCACAGGATTATAATCTTGGTCAATCCAAAAGGGTTAATAAGGCCCCTGTCAAACAGGGGATGTTAAAGCTTGTGTCAACACCAGGATGTAAAAATTTCTCTGTGCACACAGGGGAATTTAAATTGTCTGTGTTAAACCGGGAGTAAAAATGGTCTGTGTCAAACCCAAAAAGGTTAATAATGGAGGGGGTTAAAAAAACAGGGATGTAATAATTTATCTGTGTCAATCAGGGATTAAAAATGGCTCTGTCAACCCCAGGGGTGAATAATGGCTCTGTGTCAACACCCGAGATGTAAAAAATTTCTCTGTGTCAGCACCGGAATGTAAAAAGGGGTCTGTGTCAACACCAGGGATGTCTAATGGTCGTGTCAACACCCCGGGGTGTAATAATGGCTTGGGTTTTTTTCAACACCAGGGGGGGTTAATGGCCGTTTCAAACAAGGGATTTTAATAAGGCTCTGTGTAACACCAGGGATGTAATATTTTGGGTCTGAGTAAACACAGGGTTTAATAAAGGCTCTGTGTCAAAACCAGGGATGTAATAATGGTATGTGTCAACCCAGGTAAAGTAATAATGGCCCGTGTCAAACCGGGATGAAATATGGCTGTGTCAAAACCCGGGATTTAAAAATGGCATGGTCAACATGGGAATGTAATAATATCTCGTGTAACACCTGGGATGAATAATGGTTCATGTGCACCCGGGATGTAATAAAGGCTCTGTGTCAGACCCGGGGTGAATAATGGGTCTGTGTCAACACCAGGGATGTAATAATGGCTCTGTGGGAAAACCAGGGATGTAATATTTCTCTGTGTCAACACCCGGGATTTTAAAAATGGTGTGTGTCAAAACCCGGGGATGAATAAAAACTAGGGCAAATCAGGGATTTAATAATGGGTTTGAATCAACACCCGGGGTGAATGTGGCTCTGGGCTCAAGGGAGTATAATGGCTCTTTGTCAACCCAGGGAATTAATAATGGCTCTGTCAACACCGGGAGTAAAATTTGGCACTGTGTCAAAAGGGATGAATAATGGCTTGTGTGAACCCAGAGATTATAATGGTTCTGTGTAACCCCGGGTGTAATAAGGCTGAGTCAACACCAGGGGGTGTAATAATGGTGTGTGTCAACACCAGGCATTTAAAAATGTCTTTGTCAAAAACCCGGGAATTTAAGGCTCGTCAACCCAGGGGGGTAATAATTGCTTGTGTCAAACCCGGGATGTAAAAAATGGCTCTGTGTCAAAAACCCGGGATTTAATGGCTCTGTGTCAACACCAAGGATGTAATAAGGCTTGTTTTAACACTAGGGAGTGTTAAAACCCCTTTTTTTCATTTTAAGTACTGTTTCTTTCACAATGGTATACTTTTACATGTTATTTTTGTATTTCATTTAATTTTATTTGGAGTAATTCCATTGTAGCTAAATGGTTTACTCGGCTTTATAATTTATTGGGTATTTTTTCTTTGTATTTTGTAGGTCGTTTAATTAGTGCAATGTTTGGGGCTGGCCAAACACCGTAGGTGTTCGAGTGCTCAACCCCCTTTCCAGAGACAAAGTGGGGTGGGAAAGCCTCCCCCAGAGTTGTTCATTTTCCCCTTCTTTGGACCCGGAAAGGGTCGAGGGAAGTATCCCCCTTTTAAACCCCCATTTGCCTCCTGAAAATCCCCGGATTTTTGGGGTTTTGCTAAGATAAACTCGGGTTGGGGAAGGCGGTTGAGAAGCCTTGAGAAAGTGAAGCCCAAATGGGGGAAGCCTCTGTGGTATGAGGACTTTTTGTAAAGTAACCCTATCATAAGAAATCTATTAAACTGTTAGAGTTTTTAGGGGAACGCCCCGGGGTGTGCCTATACTATATTTCGTGATCATCAGAGCCATTTGTAAAACTAAACCCCCAGTACGTGTTGTTTTTAAA